>PVJX010000569.1:0-236302 GCA_004027295.1 Dolichotis patagonum | reverse complement strand
GTGGTTTGGGGGGGGACCCCTCTCTGTATTGTAGATTCCTTCTACTGTACTCTCTTTGGGCTATTGGCTTAAGATATTACTATTGTGTAATGCAATAAAGAGGAAGGTCTTTTAATTTCCTATATTCCAAGTGATAACTAATAACTAGTACTATCTCCCACCTACTAAAAACAACAGAGAAAAATATGAAAGGAATGTCCCAGGAGACCATGTTTTGAGAACAATTATCTTTTTTCAGCCACATGAAAGACCTGTGAACTACAGGGAGTCATCCAGTATATGTCAGTATGAATTTTGTGTCATATTTTGAAGTGCTTATCATACTTAGGGCTAAGAAAACTGAACAAGTTTCAGGTCATGTAAGTGAAATGTACAGCAACAAAACAGCTTATTCATCTATAAGTCTACTTGCTATGCATTGTGACACAGTGAAAACAAGCTATTTCAGGACCCCAGCTTGTGTTATATCCTCAAGAAAAAGATTTGAATGTGATATAATTACCACTCCAAGAGAGGTAGAAGGAAGAAGAAAAAAGAAAAAAAGATACTGAGAGGAGAGAGAGAGAGAAAAAGACAGAGAGAGAGAAAGAGAGAGGATATTTAGAACAAGGGAGAAAAGTTCCTATGCTTTGCGTGAAGAGACATTTTCAGAATTGCTTATCCCTATAGTTTGATAATAAAACCAAACGTAACAAAATCTCAAAAAACTCAGATCATAGATTGTAAAGAATACAATAATTTAAAGATATTGACATTAAAGGACCTCATAATTTATTGAGCAATCTAAAAATATCAAAGAAGAGTTAAATTAGGCAGCAGATAAGAAAAGCCAATAAAGAGGTAGCATTTCACAAAGCATTGGTAGGTATTAAACAAGCTAGGAGGTGAAAGAGATTTCAAGAGTGATTGCTCAGTCTGGAGATATTTTTGAGCTTAAGTTCCAACACTCATGTAAAACTAAAAATTTAATTATGATTGAGACATAGTTCCTGACATCATGATGTTTACAGTTGAACTTGAAAGAAGGTACTCAACAAACGTTTTTAAAAACTCCACATTTGCAAAGCAACATATAAAGAGAGCACACAAACAATTATTGCAAAATATTTTCTTGTTTTATTTAAAGTAAAGGACATACCTAAAGACTGACTTTAAAAGTATATAGTGTAGAGTCTCAAAAAAGGCTTTCATAAAGAAAAGATATATAAATTAGGAAAAGAAAAATGACTGGACATACACATCTATGTTTCTCTGTTATCTAAGAATGATTGGGTAGCACAGACCATTTAAGTAAGCAGAAGGAACAGAAGGAACGCTAGACTGAAAGATAAATAGAGAGGTGTATTTGCAGATGAAGATGATTGCAATCATAATCTGAACCAGAACACAAAACTCTGTGGACCACAGTCTTCATTTTATTGTATTAATAATACTGTGAAATTATTCATCTTTATCACTATACCTGAGACAGTCTTAGTAAATATATCCCTTAAAATTTTACCATAATCAAAAATGTTCTACTGATGGTCCCAAGAAAAACAAGGTGAAATAATATTGCATTTTTTCATGTTTTTTGAGTCTATGTTATTCAGCTGTATTTGGAGAAAACAAAACAAAACAAAACAAAAAACCTAAACAATTATATTTTCATTAGTTCTATATTTCCAGAATTTTTTTCCATTTTCACAGACTGAAATCATTATAAGAAATAGTATCAGAAGGTCATAATTAAACTATAGGCCATCAATTCATTTTAAATAATGGTAACACTTCAAGGATTGTTAGCTGACGTCATCTTGAATAAAGAACACAGCATGAGCTCTTTGGGGTTTTCCTAAATGTTGAGTCTCAATTCCAATGGATCAATTGGGCCCATTTAATGTTGTTATTTAATGATGTCATGACATACCAAGTGAAAATCTGACTTGATGAAAGTAGCCTAACTCTATGTAAAGAGTTTAAAGTAATAAGAATTTAAATAATACTATCTCCAGTTTCCTAATTGGCTTTATGAGCTTTATCCTAAGAGAAAATGTTTTGTAATATAACTCATATGCTGGGATGTATATTTTCTAGATGCTCATTAAGGCCAAAAAGTTACAGCATATCCAGTCAAGAAGAATGGTCCCAATCCCCAGCATCACCCAACAACTAACAATTGCATTACATATAGTGATTGTATTAGTTTCTTTGGTGCAGTTCTTTGAAGCCTGTGAAGATTATTTATACGCATTATCTCATGATCTCTCATATTTAACAAGTATATTTGACAATGAGACAATAGAGACGGAGCATTGTACACCTTCATGACTCACCCAAAACAGAAGATGAAGTAGGTGGGAAAATTCCTGAGTTGTCCTTGCTACTTCCGTGAAGACAGGGTACTTGTCCTTCACATTATTCTCACATTATTCAAAATATTCTCACATTATTCAAAATATTTCCAGGGCTACACAGAATGAAAGGCCAACAGACTCTTTTGGCCAACTCCAGGGCAGCCTATGTAAAAAGGGAGGTCGAAAACAGACTCTTGGCATGAGACTACAGCTGGGGTTTAGTCCTCCAGTGACATAAGTCTCTAGACACAGTTTGAATTATTGTTCCATCTCCCTGAAGGACTTACAAAGAGAAGTGAGTGCATGGATAATGATGATAAATAAGAATAATGATGAGAAAAACATGGCAGCTAAAGAGGATAAATATATACTTTCAAACTTAGTTCTTTATGATACCTATGTGTTAAATTTCTTATTTGTCTTTAGTGGGATGTTTTTAAAATTATTTAAATATTTTATTCAAATCACAAAATTCAAAATATTCTGAAGGAATAGGAGACACAGAATAGGAGTTTGTTGAAGATACAAGGATTTTATAACTATCAATCACTGACAAATATGAAGAAGAAATATGACCCAGACTCTTTGATTCAGTTGTTTTTTTCATTTTTGATTATGTCATTTTATGGATAGAAAATTGTGACAAAATTGATAATGAGAAAAAAGGAAGAAAAGAAAGAATGCAACAAAACCTCAAAGTTTAAGCAAAAATGGGCTCTACACTGCATTAGACTCTATGGTGCAGGATATCAGCAGGGTCACAAATGTTTATTGATTTATTATTTCACTAATCTGTAGGTCTATCTTACATGTCTTCATCTTCATTTAGAATGTGTAGACAATTCCTCTGCAGTTATTTGAAATGAGTACAGATAAAGTCATCTTCAATTATCTGATTATAAAATTCTCAAAAAGGAATATGATAGATTATTTTGCTTTGTAGCTAGATGAAATTTGAAACTGAGTATGGATAGTAATTATTAATTATTTTCTGCCTTGAAATATCTGGGGGTTTTTTGCCTTGAATTGTGATCTCTTAAATGCCTTTAAAAATTTTTACAATTATGTGAAAAATCCTGCATATGTGACTCATCTTTATTTCCTCCTCTGACACTGCAAACTTAAAAGCAAGAATCAAATTACATTTCTCAGCCTGAGCAGTTAGACTCCAATGTAGGCTCCAGAGATGGTAGTAAAGGAGATTCTGTTTTGTGATTTATGCAAAGTTAATGTTCCATCCCAGTTATAGGTTAAATGGTATTTCCCCTGAGCCCTAAAAGAATCAGGTTTTCCTAAGATGTTGTTGTCTCTACCACTGTCCAAGCCAAGCAGGTTAGCTAGGGTCTCTAAAGCTTTCAGTGCCGAGTTTTTGTAGTTGCTAACTCGGCTTGTCATAAATGCACCCAACCTGTATTTCCATCTGCAGTGTTGTCAGTTTCTTCCAGGAAACAGTAAGGCACACTTAGTTCATGGGAACAGATGACTGGGTTAAGAGCTTCCTCCAAGCATAATTCTGTATACGACTGAATGTAAACGACTGATTCTGATCATCACCACACAGTACGGTGGAAATAAGAGTTGCAGAAGGATCCTGAATTTTCTGGTTCATAAACAAATAGAAAATAACAAATGTAATATACTGAGTTTTATGTGCAGTTTGGCCACAAAACAAACTTTTTTCCCTTTACAGCATTTAATGGGAAACATTCCATTACATTTTCATTTTAGATTTGTAGTTCCTTATCTCAGATAATCAATTGATTCTGTAAATGGAAAAATCCTTAATTTTTAAATGGTTTCTGGCATCTAATTGCATAGGATTTTTGACCCGGCTAGACAGATAATGTTAACACAGCTTCAATACTAAACAAGCCTGAACATGTGTGCGCTTGACTTTTATTAAACTCCTACTGAAGAAACAGATTAATTGGAGGCTGATTCACTGGTGAACAGGCGTTAAAGACAGAAGGACCTTCTCACATTTTGTTCTGTTATCCAGGCTTATGCCATCTCAGGTTGGCAAGGAGATCCCAACTGTAGTGTTTTGAAATATAGCTGAAAGAAATTGTAGAATAACAGGTGCAAAAAAAAATGCAAACCACTTATAAAATGATGCTCTGATTCCTTTCTTTTTCTCTTGGCAAATGGCCACCTGACTCTTCATGGACTCAGGTACGGTCCAGATACATCTTTCATACTAATAATATGACATGAAAGCTGACTACGGAGCCTTGCAGCTATCATAGTTATTACCTAGACCATTACTAATTTTTCTTCCTTCAAAATTTTTTTTAAAAAGAAGATGGGTAAAAACTGTGAGTAAATCATTTCAGATAGTTTCAAGCTACATTGAGATGAAAGAAAAAGCCCTTCTTGGCAGCCTTGCTTCAATCTATAAAAGCTGGAATTTTATCCCCTGATGTTCCTTTGCTGTTTGATGGTTTATATCCTGTATGATAAGAAAGACAAAATAATACCATTGACAGTAAAAGGACTAGGGTTCTAGTTAGTCGGAGAAAGCCCCTATAATAATATATTTGTGGAGAACATTATGATATACAGGATTTTCCCATGTGCTGTGTCATTCCTATTACTTCTGTGAAATAGGCATCACCAGACTTATACAGCTGAGAAAATAGCCTCTTACCAAGGTACACAGACTCACAAAAGTAGCAGTGAGTGAGTTAGACAGCCAGACCACCACCCAGACCATTTTTGTATAGGCCTTCTTGGGACTTAGCTGCAAATGTACACTCTGGAGAGCCCCCAGTGGTTCTAGATATGAATCTAGCCCACTATCGAAGGACACAGGTGGAAAGGTGAGCTTGCAGTCTTTTTCTAACTTCAAAATGTTATTTGGTCATAAAAATACTAGAATTACAGAAATAAGCAACAGATATAAGAAATACCCATGTTTTCTTAACTATAGGCAAGGGTGATCGCATCAGAACCTCAAAGTCATGTAGGTACACATTCACGTCCAGCTCATTTCACAGAGTGGTGCTGTGACTGGGTTTCTTCTGACAAAGCACCATGAGTGTCATCGTTTTTCTCTGTGGCAATACCTTTTGCAATGCATTAGTGTAAATATTGATGTGAGCATGTAAGAATGGGGATTTTGAAGTTACATTTTAAAAAAATCTCAACTCACATAAATCAAATGTAACTCTGGAAAATTTTGGTGGCTTACATAACTCATTAGATTTCAGAGTTTCCTTAGGCTCAGAACAAGGAAAGAATACAATAAATTGGTGAAAAGTGAAGGATGGAGCATTTAAGTAGTAGTTCTTCATATGTGTACCACATGGTATGTTATTTATAGATAGTACAAAATGCATTCACTTTCAACAGACAAAATGCACTGGTTAGATATTTGTTTGCTTATGTAGACTCTGTGTCTTTTCCCCAGTTTTGAGGCAATCTAAAAACATTACTTCTTTTTTGTAATTAAGGGCCTTGAGATCACCTGAGGAATTATTAGCTATCACATCAAAATATTTAAATGTCAGACCATTCATCTATCAATTCACATTAAACTAAAATTCACATGCATCTAATTAAAATGAACCCACAATAGATATGAACATAACTAAATATCAAATGAGGCCTTTTTTCATTAAATACTGTCAAAAGTATCTGTGCTTCCTTTATAATTTTAATGTACGGACTGGTTGGTCAGCTCTTTTTATTTAGATTCTATACTGGATGACAAATAGTTAACATGAAGTACAATAGTAAGTACAATTGTAAGGTATAGTATAGTCTCAACTACTGGTGGAAGACTCAAAAAGAATTTTGTGTGTGTGTGCTTTGCAACAGCTGACTGGAGACTTTCTGATATTTTTTTTTTTTTTACTACATTTCAATGTAGAATAAAAGTCCAAGATCTGAGTGAACTTTTTTGTATCTCAACATTCCAATCCTGGTAAAACCGTTCCGCTTGCTAAATGATGTTATAAATATCAAGATTAGTTTCTTCTAAAATTACCAGTGCCAGGTGCATTCCATTTCTCATGTCATATAATATTGTTACCAGTGTTCACAGTTTAAAACGCTTAAAGAATGTGTAGACAAAGAAACAGAGTAAAGATATTTAAATGTAACAACCATATTTACATAACCTACATGGGAGATGCTGAATAGTAGGATTGATTTGTTTCTCTTTTATACTCTCATCTTTGTTTTGTTTAGGTAGGGTAGGGCAGATGCAGAAAAAATGTACAGTTATAAATGGGCTGTTGTCTCCAGCATAAATAGAAATAAAAGTTTAAATAGATAAATCACTTGCAAAACCAGTGTTATTGTGGTTTTTTGGTTGTACTTCCAATGCATAAAATTTCAGCACACAAGATGTCCCCGTGAAATCTTTCACTAAACCTTTGTTTTAAAGTATTTGAAAGGACATCATTCCATGTGGGACTATTACATACAGACACTGATTCAACAGTAACTGAGAACTTATGTACAAAACATTCTTTACATATTGACAAATATTTCTAAAAAATGAATTGGTATTTTTTGTTGTTGAGTGTTTCATGAGTGACCTTTACCTCTGTAGACATATGCAGTTTTCAGTTTTTTGGGTGAGACTTTCAAAATATTTTTTAGTGTTCAGTGTTAGCAGTGACATTTTTACAGTGATTTCAGAGCCTTGTAGTTTAGAATATTCTATTTTCTTTATTTCTAATTACTTTATACCAACCTCGTTTTAAATCCTGTGCAGATGTAATTGACAGTGATGATATACAATATGTATGAAATGAGCTTTTCCCTATCGGTGGTGTATGTCACGCAAGACTCCATTGCAATATTTACAGTTAAACTAAACTTTTTAGAACGAGCAAAATTGCATTTGTTTTGCAGATTTGCTCATCATTAAATGTGAAACATTTCACATTTGTCTTTTTGAGTAATTGGCTTTTTAAAATGATAAGGTGCTCTGAACACTTGTTATGTGGATAGGTCTGACGTTGTATCCCAGAAATCCATATGCCATACAGACAGAACAGAAGAAAGATATTCACAAGCATGTCACAGATTGGACTAAAGCAAGCCAAAAACCCAAGTGCCATGGCATTAACAATAGCACCAGATTTACTGTCACGATCACAATCTGTGCTGCATCACAGACAGAAGGAGAACTTTTGATAGGTAACACCTCAGTGTTTTTTTAATCTTTTTGGCAAATTATCATTTATCATTATATTTTTGCCTGCCATATAATATTATTACAATGATATTAAAAGATACAGGGAAGTTTAATAGACCCCTCAAAAAGGGCTAACTTATTAGTCAGACCATGTAGGATGAGAGAAAGACAGGGGGAGAGAGAGAGAGACAGACAGATACTCTGTTGTTTTATTACAGATCAAACTGAAGTTGAAGAAATAGAAAACAGCTAAGGTACCAGTGAGGATTTTAGCTTCTTTTGAGTTCACAAAAGCAAATAGCTTATTAGTGACAAAGAAAACCAAAGAATTACCACTCTTAAGAGCTTGAAAACGCTGATGTTTCTTAAACAGGTGGTTCCCATGGATTAAATCTCACAGCTAAGTTCATTCTCTAAATTGGAAGGGGGTGAGTGAGAATAGTTTGAGATATGAAATTGTCCAATCCTTTCTGGTCTGTGTGCAATATCCCATGATGCTGATAAGAAGAGACTGTAATACACAGGGTACCCTGATACGCACTAAAAAAGACCTATAAAATCACAGTTTGAAGCACAGTATCATGTTGGGTTGATTGAAGGGAAAACTCTAAAAACACTACACAGAGCTTCCTGGAATCTGTAGAAGAAACATCAGCTGATTGTTTTCCTTAATTAAAGAGCACTTTAATATCTCAGTAAAAATATTCTTTCAACTATTGCTTAACTGTCTACCTGGCTAAGAGAGATTTCTAGAAGACAGTTTTCTTGGGCATTGTTTTTCCTTGTAGAAGATTGTATTATAAAGTTATCCATTTTTATTAACATGATTACAAGTATTAAAGCTAGTTTCTCAAAGAATTATTAGAACGAGTTTTAAGAAAAAGCAAAAAAGATAAGCAAAGATGCAAGGTTTTTCAATTATCGCTAGGTAGAAACAAAACAATGTTAATCTATAAATGGTTGGTTAAAGTAATATTTTGATAAATGGAGCAAATATAGTATCTCCTAAGAGAAATACGAAATTTGTATCCTTTCACTCATGTTTTTCCAACAAAATTATAATTTTGTGTTCCTTGTCTTCAAATCAGTAAGACTAACAGTTTCTAGTCTGTGTGAGTTTAGAGACAGAGGCAGACTATTTTATCTCAATATTGTGTTTGCTAAAATCATTATGCTTTAATCATTGGTAATTCCTATTGGTGGTATTTCCTGCTGACTACTTTCAGTTCACATGCTACTTCCAGCTCACACAAAGCATGACCCTGTCTCAAAAACAAAGCCAAAGAAAACACAGACTTCTAGTTCACACACCTGTTGATGAGTACTTTCTGTTGAGTACTTCCAGTTCACATACCTTGTTTCCATGGGCCTTAAAATATATTTTTCTAATATTTGAACTGTTCATTTCATTTCAATTTACTTGTGATGAACCCATATATAGATAGATGATTATCAAGAAGCACATGATAGTTATTACTTTCAAATACATATATTATTACCAGGGACAAATCAGAAACAAAAAGAAAACCACCTAAGATGAAGTACAGTAAATTTAATAAGCTCTCAAAATTATAGAATACACGGTTATGTGGAAAATATGTTTTGAAATGAAAGATATTTCTTATGAGTGAAATATTAAAAGAAAACAAGATAAACTAGATTTTCAAAAAGTGTCAAGGGAGGCTGGGGATTTAGCTCAGTGGCATAAGTGCCTGCCTGGCAAGCACAAGGTTGTGAGTTCAATCCCCAGTACCAAAAAAAAAGTGTCAAGGGGTGCTTTCTTGGTGTGCACGAGAATATATGCATGTGTACATTTGTGTATGTATATTGCTCCAAATGAGATTTTTATCAAGTTTATAAAGTAATTTTCTGTAAAATCATTCACAACGTTGTTGAGTTTCTTCTATGAGTATATACACCCAACATAAATGGCACTTAAATTTTTCAACAAAGGCCAACTAGCATCTATAAAGATTCACTTGGTAGTTGCAAAATAGGGGTAATACAGATAGCACTGGAATAAAGTTTCAAATGAAATCAGGAGCCATCATATAAGACTCATTCAGATTGGAGTATAATGAAATATCTCCGGTTTAAATTGAGAATCCTTGTCATCTTAATCACTTATGCTTTCAGATTGTCTGAGAAACATGATTCAGCCAGTATATTGCAACAATTAAACAATCAGGGTCTTGGAAGAAGAGGAGCCCAAGGTCAGCATGGTGCAAACCCTAGTGTGAGTTCCTTGAGGGTAGAATGTACTTATGATTCTGAACATTTGAGAACAGAAAAAGCATACATGACCATATGCTATAGGTCACAGAGAGGTAAAAACCAAAAGGATAGAGATATATAATAAGAACTGATAAGATGAAAAAGGCAACAATGATAGATTCACAGAAATCTGGAAGTTGACACACTTTAAGAAAATAACTTTAATTGAAGAAATAAAATTTCCTTGAAATTGTGAGGTAAACGTAGACTATGAAGGAATATATTGAAAGAAAGAGATGGAATCAGATTGTTTAAAATTTTTCATTATTAGAAAATTATGTAGAAAGATTTACATTATTGTTGGTAGCATATTGTTCACCTAAAGCATGGCATACTCCTAATTTTAAAATAAAGATCTGATACTGTATATGTGGCTTTTATTAAATTTATATTGATTCATTAATATTTCATCTAAATAGTCCTTGTTAAGATTAAACACGTTGTAAGCAATGAAAATGATTTTTTATTTACCTAAATGTCAGCAAACACTTATGAGTTTCTACCATATGGTAGTCACATTGTAAGGGAAACTTGAAAAAGCCGTGAGCAGAACAACTGAACTAGGACAAGTGCTTTATTGGGCTATAGCACTTATGAAAATTGGGTAACAAAACAGGCCTTATAAGAAAAAGTAATAAGGGACTCATAATCATGCTCTAAGTTAAAGAAAATTATCATTATTTGGATAATAGTGAAAAATTCTGCCTCTAAAAAGAGCCATATTCTGTCGGGATTCATAGGATGAAATTTCTCAAAGGTTCTCTGAGATGAAGTCCATATTGTGAAAATGCACTTCTCTGTGAGAACAGTTTATAGGTTAGCTTTTTCTCTCTTTGTAATAATTCCAGTATAAAAATAACTTTTGATGAGTTAAAGTAAAATTTAGAATAAAAGGATTAACCCAGTCAAATCGATAACAGTACAAACAAATCGTATTTCTGGATTTTATAACAAACTTATGTACAATGGAAGAATGCATGTTAGGAAGTTCAGGTAGTAAATTTGACATTATAATCTATACCTTCCTGCAGCAAAACAAATGAGTGAGCACTTACTAGCAAGTTTTCATGTATTCATCTGTTTTGCGTTGTAGTTTTAATCAAGTATTATTTGGCATTTTTGTGTTTTTCTTTCTCTCCTGTGGAACTTAGTTATACATAGAGCTCTCCTCATGAATGTTAATACTATCTTCATTACATAAAAAAATTCTTAATGAAATATCAGAAATTTGTACAATTCTTTCCACTATGTAATAATCTACTTAGGTTTTCTAGTTTTCTTATTTTATTGTAGGGTTGATAATATTTATATTTTCTTCTGTCACTCATTCTCAGAGTTCTAGCTAAAGAATTTTCCTCTTTCTATGCAATTTGTTCTCTTGAAAATATATTCATCCATTAATTGTTTATTTGATTTTATTTCAATTTTTTTCAGTTACAGTAATGAGTATCAATGTGAGACAGTTTTTTTTATTTTTCATAAATGAACATACCTCAGTTAATAACTTGTCTTATTTCTTTGTACTTTAATATTTCCACAGATTTTGTAATCTAATGTTATTCACTTTTAAGATGCATTATGGCTTATTTTAATGTGCTTTTTGACTAAAATAAGCTTTAGAAGTGTAATTTTTCTTCATTTATGTTAATAGTGTCCAAGGAGTAGATTCTCCTACTTTCAGGAGTAGATTTGGTTTGCTTTTAATTTCTAATTCCACAACATTACAGTTACCATAGTAGTTTTGGAGGATATACTGATATGTTCTTTTTGGCTTAATCTACATTTTCTTTTTAAAGATTACTGATATCCTTGTTATATTATGTTTCTATCTATGTTCTTCAAAATTGTGTGTTCTTGTTGTATCAGTCAATATAAAACATTGAGCAATTTTCACATTTTTAAAATTCACTTGGAAACAGAAGAGACCTAGAATAGGTTAGACTTGTATGTGTCAATAGCATATTGTTTCCATAGTGTAAGAAGCTGAAAGGGTAAATAAGATCCACTATATACAATAGATACTGTAAAATGGGAAGTAACTGTTGAAAAACAGAGAAAGTGGGATGTGGGCAAGGAGAAAAGAAGAAAGGGAAAAGTAAAAGTAAATGAATTTTATATATATTATGGATATATTTATAGACTAATCCACACAGAGAATTGTTAAGATAGTTATACTGCTAATTCTATTATTTCATTGAAAAGTTTGTACCTATATTGTTTCATCAATTTTCACACTTGTATCTTTAATATGAGCAACTACTTTGAAGATAGCAGTATGTAATGTACTACTTATTGTTATGCTCTAAAATCTTGTTTTGAAATTTTGTACCATTGTTTTACTGGGTTTTTTTCTTTAAAGTAAAAAATATTTTACTTGGTCAAATAATTGGACTGCATAGCTATGTGTACATGTACGCCAGTGTATATATACATGCCTTTAAGTAGCAAAGATCTTCTTTCTCAATTCTGAAATGGACTCAATACTATAATGGCAGATAATGTCAGTATGTAAGAGGTTCTATTCAAGTCTTCAGTTACAATATTACATATTTTAAAGTTTCATCATCATCACATTTGACCTGCGGTTAGTTTGCTTTTTGGTGCTATTCTCGTTTAATTTTGTTTTCTGGTTATTCATGTATGACAAATAGATTAAGAAGCTTTCCATATTTCTTGTGAAAGATTATATATAGAAGTAAGACTTCTTGGGTTTTGAAGCTTTGCTAATATGCCTGTATAGAGTATTTGTTCCTGATGCTTTAAAAGGTGAATATAATTTGTTATTTTTCAAAAATGTTTTATGTTTTGTTTATGTTAATGTTTTTAATATCATTTCACACAAGGTCTGAGTCACTAACTTGCCCAGCGTGGGCTCAGACTGACCGATCTCCAGTCTCAGCCTCCCAGAGTGGAAAGACTGAATACTGACACGCACCACCACAGCTCACTAAGGTTTTTCATTTCTTGAATTAACTTCTTAGGTTTAAATTTTCCTAAAAAATTATTTAATCTAGATTTTTCTGAAGTTTTGCCAAATGTTATTTAAATTTTTGTGTAACTCATTTCTTATTTGCAGTAATACTACTTTCATTGTAATTTTCAACTATTTTCCAATTTATCATTGTTTCTTTATGAGAGAGAATTTGTCATTTTATTGATAAAACCTATTTCAATTTTGGTTTCCTATCATAATTTTCTGCTTTTGTATCTTCATTAAATTATTTCTTACATTTTCTTTGGGATTATTTTTGCCTTATAAATTAAATCTGTATTAAATTATTTCTATTTCTATTTCCTGCACTTGTGTATTACAGCGATAACTATTACTCCAATCAGTTTCAGGTAATGGCTTACTGCCTCCAAACTGTCATTATGCTGGAGAACAGCTCTCAAAGTGGGGTGCACACACACACACACACACACAAACGCATGCACTTGTATGAACATGAACACACGTGCAATACCACTTCTATCTGAAGATACTGAAATAAAAATGAACCACCAGGGATTTAGCTCAGTGGCTTAAGCACTTGCCTGGTAAGCGCAAGGTCATGAGTTCAATCCCTGGTACAAAAAAAAAAAAGAAAAAGAAATAAAAATGAACCAAAATTAGGTGGGCATAAAGTTCAAAGCAAAGTCTGAGAGATATTTAATTAGAATACCAGAAAGAAAGGAAGGAGAGACTGGCACTGTGGACTTGTGAACCCAGGTTTGTAAGGCAATGTAGGTGCAGAGAGGTATGCTCAGAATTTGGTCTTCTTTCTTTTGCACTTAAAGGTTGTGGGTGGAAGCCTGAGGAATTCATCAGTTTACTGCAATCTCATAGGAGTTAAGGAAGAAAAATGGAGTTCTGTTTCATTAAGATGGAGCGGCCAAGAGGCTTTCCCTTGGGATGCCTAGGATTATGTCCTAAACCAAACAACAGACGAAAAGCACTTCAGCCCTTACAAATGCAGAAATCCAGTATTGAACCGGTTTAAATTCTACTTGAATCGAGGGTGTCTGCTTCTAGAATAAATCGCCTGACAGAAATAAAAACATAAACACTTCCTTTCTAGATGATACTAGCATCCTCAGAAGTTATCTCTATAATTTTTCAATCATGAAACCTTCATTTGATTTAAAAAGATTTACGGCAAATAAAAGATCAACAACAAATAAAAAAATGATGGAAATAGCTTCCAAATAAATGTAGATAATTCAGTTATTAGACATGATACACTATTATCAAAAAGTAAATAGGATTGGAAGTTTTCGTGGATAATTGAAAGCAATTAATAAAATAAAATGAATTTTAGACTGGACATCCCAGCAAATTAAACACAGAGGATGAAATTAAGTGGGAATAAAATTATGGCAAATGGCATGAAAGAAACAAAGGAGAGTGACAATGGGAAGATGCTCTGATTAAATTTAATGGCTGGGAAATTCATAAAATTGCTGCAAAACAGCAAACTATAGATTTAAGAAATAAAACAAACCCCAAGAAATATAAATACAAAGAAAATTATTCCTGCATTATTATAATTAAATAGTTAAAAATTAAAGCATAAAAGAAGCAGAAAAAAGTGATCTTAATGTATGTAGTGATGATAGATTGCCAGTTAATGGTAGTAGGTAAAATTAATTCCTATGTAAAACCAAAGAAAATGCAGTTACCACTTATGATAGATTTTAATTAATATTTTTGATATCCCATATTTTTACAAAACTGACAAACTTGTCAGGGAAAAATTCAGATATCGCCATTTTTGTATTAACACAGTTACTTGAAATAATGTGATTGAAAATTCAAGCAGTGTCTTAAGGAGACTTCCCATTGGCCCACCATGTTTAATCCATTTCTGTTGCATTCCCAATCATTTTTATTCCTTCTACTCTGTCACAGTAACCACCTCTCAAGCCTTGATATGACATAACCTGACAAGTGCTCCCTAATTGGCTTCCTGACTTCCATTCATAAAACTCTACCTTACTTTCACTACACAACCAGCATTGCAACATTAAAAATATTAATAAGATTGTGAAGAATTCCTTTACTATGAATAGAACAAAATCAAATGGAATCAGTATGCTGAAAATATTCCTGTGTTTATCACAGCTGTATTTTCAGTAGCCAGAATGTAGCATCAACCCAAGAGTCCATTAATGGATACATTGATAAAGAAACTGTGATATGTATACATAAGAGAATACTATTCATCCATAAAAAGAAGGAAATCCTGTCATCTGAGAAAACACAAATGAACCTGTAATAAACATTAAATGAAATACACCAAGCACAGAATGACAAATACTGCATGATCTCATGCCTATGTGGAATCCAATCTCGATTTCAAAGTAGAGTGCAGAATGCTGACATATGGGGTCTGTGGGTGAGTGAGAGGAAGAGGAGGGGAGAAAATAGTCAAAGCACTTCCAATCACAGTGCTGGACAGGAGCAATAAGCTCAAATGACCTAATAATGACATACTACATTTTTCAAAAATGAAGAGCACACAGTAAATATTATCATCACCAGAATGACACAGGATCATGTCTCCATTGTCCACTCACAGCACCTGAATGCCTCAAACCGCAGCTCTGTACGACAGACTTGAGTTTGTATGGTGAGAAGTTTGCCTATAGTGCTGACCCCTCCACTCTCATGCTTTTCTTCTTCTCGCTAATGCAGCTGCATTAGCTTCTAGGTGAGTACTTGCCACTGAGGTGAACCTTTCAGCGCCTCTTTCAGGAACACTCTCCACTCAAACTGTTCGGTGTTCGTAATCCTGTCTGCCCGTCAGTAGCTCACAGAGGCCTTTCTCAGCACCTTTTCCAAATGCATGCAACCGCTCCCTCTGCAGGATCACACTCCATCTCCATTGCACATTTTATTTTTCTCATAACATTGTAATTGACATGTTATATTCTTTTGCTTATTTGCTTATTGACCATTCTTTACCAAGGTATAATTCAGGAGAGTGTTTTTAGTCATTGAAATGTCTTGAGTTTTTAAAATAGTAATATGGAATTCAATAAACAGTCACTGAGTGATGAAGTCAGTTTATCCAACAGTTAGTAGAAAAGAATGTCATGCATTACTCCCGTTTTTGGGATAGTAAAATACGAATACAGTGTCTTTATTGTCAATAAATTGATAAAATAGTAGCAGAGAAATACATAAAAATTTGAATCAATATAGTATCTATAATAAGTTCTTGTCTCTACAAAATCCATAAATGATGGTGGGAAGGTTCTTGGTTTTTGTTGCTTTAGTGGAGAGAAATTGATTAGTTTTCACGCAGCAAATTAATAATTAAATATTTGTAATGTAGACAAGCATTTCTCTTACATTGAAAAAATATACAATTAAAATCAATAGTTTGTAAAATATAAAGTACACCCCAGGTTTTAAAGTTTTGTAGTCAATGTTAGTTTCCCATAGTTTTTCTATTACATTCTCATCTTTATCATCACTGTGATTGGAGCCATCATTAACAAACATATTACTGTCATCAGTAAAACCTAATGCTAACCAAATTAACCCATGCCTCCTTTAGATTTTCCCTGTCAGTTTTCTGAAGCCTTTTCTGCTCATCTACTTAAACGTCTAGTCTTTGCTTTCTATTTTAACTTTCTAATTACTGGAGCAACGTCTAATATACAATATGCTTTACTCTGAGCCTATTTTTGAGCCTATTTCCACTTTATGCAAACCAAAACATGAACTCTGTGAAACTCTTTTGTTCAAGTGCTACATCCTAGCATTCCACACTTATATGTATCACTGCTTGGCACAAATTTGGTATCCCATTAAATATTTGCTGAATGAAAAGCATATATTTCCACATTTTCTCCCCTCTAGAATCAAATGTTAATAGTTTTTCTAGAATAAGAGAAAATGCTGGTATACAAGTGGGCACATAATAAGAAATAATCACACAGATTGCTGTCAACCAATGAATACATTAAGCAGATATTTGTACATTAGCCCCAAGGATAAATGAGTGGCAATGTTTATGTGTCCACATCAGTAACTGAGAAAATATCACAGGCATCTTTAAACTTACCGAAACAAGTGATAGAATAGATATCCATACCACAAAGCATATTTCATTTCTTATAATACATTACAATTTAATTTAAAAGGCAAATTTTTATAATAAATTTTGATTAAAATTCTATTAATTTCCATATATATATATATATATATATATATATATATATATATATAACACTTTTTAAATTATGTGTACCAGAAACAGCTTCTGAATGATTTTTGATTATATCTAAATGATCAATATATCAATTTAATTTACTTTTTATGTTAAAATATTATCAAACTAAAACAAGTTGAATTTTTATCCTACAATAGAGGAATAAAAGTTATTCCTATAATGTCCAAACTGATTTCTAAAATAGAGTATATATAGAGAACAATCACAAATTTTTTCAAGGATTTAATGCTATGATATAGGAATGATCTTAAATCATGGAGCATTAAGATAAAGCTAAAGAAGTTTGATTAAATACATGGTTAGGCCCAGTTAAAGGACCATTGGAGATATTCCCTCATGGAATTAACACTTCTAATATTTCTGTGTCTCCATTTCTGTTTTTGACATAAATTAATAAGATTCTATTTGGTTAAAAAATCTCTCATTAGTGTCCCATCAAAAGCAGCACCATTTGCCTCATTAAATTTAATGAGGTTGTTGTTGTTGTTGTTGTTTTTCCATTTGTAGGTGTGGGTGTGTGATATATGTGTCAACGTGTTAGACTTGTATTTTCAAGGAATGTGCTTTATGTAGGCTCATTTTTCTCTGAAGCTAAAATTGTTATAGAGTAAACTATTTCTAGAAAATGGCGACACCTTTATGGGCTAGGTAACCGAACAATGTTTTACTTTATTCTGAAAAAAATACCAGATATCAGTTCCTTTTATGTCAAACACTCAGAAGTAAATAAAATCAATATTACTGTATTTTATATTTTATATAACACATGTGAGGCATATATGTCAACTCAAAATGTGAAGGAGAAAAATCATCCTCTTTTAACCATAATCCCTGAACCCAAATCTCAAAATAATGAAGGAAATTGACTCAAGCTATTACTGTTCCTTATCAAGGAGCATAAAATTCTATTTTCTGAAGGGCTAAAATATTATTTCATTATTATACTGATTAAATCTGTTTTCAAATTTATAGCAAGTAATGTGTGACTGTTTTAGACATATTTAAATTCTAATCAAGTGCTACAAATACCATCTGGATTTAAAGAGGACATTTCCTTTTCTTTTTAGCAATTATCAACATACTAGAAGTACTTGAACACATATACAATATGGATATATTTAAAGAGCATATGTAATATCTGTGGAACTTTTAACCCACTGAAAATTAATCTGGCAAAAATATTTGAAATACTAACACAATGAGGGGAGAAAAGTTCTAAGACAGTAGATATTGGACAATCTCTAATTCAAACTCAACTTTTAGATGGAATTAAGTAATTTGAACATAATAATAATGTTCTCAAAAATAGATGCAGAATACATGTAGCATAAAGCTGGAAGAAATTTCATAATCCTGTCCAGAGTTCTCAGGTAGGAAAGAATACAAGAATTAGTCTAGAAATTGGTATGTACACACATTCACAGACTAAAATAAGAAGAAAGAGAAGAACCAGAAGGAGGAGGAGGACTGAGAATAGAAGAGAAGTCAAGGGAGGAGTAGTGGTGAGTGGAACCACAAAGAAAAAAAAAGACAGACACTCAAATCCTTAAGTGACTATGTGATTCATTGCTTTATTAAGAAAACACTTAATGATCTGCAATATGATCAAATAATAAACTCTGCATTAATATCGAGTATCTGGAATTAGTATATTGTGGTACCTAGTGCTATGCTGATAGTAGTCTATCTTGTGATGTTTTCGGGTGAAAAAATGTTACAGTGTTAGATGATGTAGCTTAAAGCACAAAAATGAAACATGATCAGAAATATAAGAATGAAGTTGAAAATCTTTAATAGTTTTTTACTGATCTTTTAGTTTTATTGAAAAAGGTAAACCAGAATTTCATAACAAAATAATAGGAGTGTTACAATAGTTAACAGATTGCATGTTGTTATCTTCAAATTAGTTAGAATACAAATTATGGGCTGTAAAAATTCTCCAATTGACAATAGCATGAACCTTCATTTTCAATGAACAAAGAAACACTAATAGTATAAGTGATTTGCACTTTTCTCCCACTTTCTTTCCTTCTTTTCCTCTTTTCCTCCTGTTTCCCTTTTACTTTCAAACAATTACTTACCATTTTACAGTATCTATTGTACATTCTAGATCTTATGTATTCTTTCAAGTTCTCAAAGGAGACAATACAATGTATACATATATAAGTCTGATTTATTTCACTTATGAGCATGTCTCAAATTGCATCCATTTCTCTATAAATTTCTCAAGTTTATCCTTTCTTACAGCTAAGTAGTACTCCAATGTACAAAAATAACACATTATCTTTATCCATTCTTCAGTTGATGGGCAAATTCTTCTGCTATAAACATCAGTACACATATGTGGAAGTGGTATGATATTTTTAATTCTTCTGGGAAAATACCCAGAAGGGGTATAGCTGGGTCAAATGGGACATCTAATCCTAGTTTGGGGAGTAATGTCCACACTGATTTCTACAGTGGTTGTCTCAGTTTACATTCCCACCAACAGTGTGGAAGCATTCCTTTTCTCCCACATTTGACATTTGTGATAGGTTGTTTTCTTGATGATAGCCTTTCTTACTGGAGTGAGACAGAGTCTCTAGTGTTGTAATTTGCATCTCTCAAATGATTGATGATGTTGAACATTTTTTCATAGATTTGCTATTTCTATTTGTGTTCTTCAAAACCATTTTCTTCCTCTGAGAAGTGTGTGTTCAGCTACCCATGTTTGGATTGGGTCTTTGAATCTGTGGAGTTTTGAGTTTTTTCAATTCTTTATTTGTTCTAGACAGAAGTCCTTTGTCTGAGGGACAGCTAGCTAAAGTTTTCTACACTCTGTGGGTTGTCTTTTTACTCTCTTGCTGATTTCTTTTGATGTGTAAAAGCTTTTTAATAAGATGAGATCCCAGTTGTTGATTCTTTGAAGTGTTTCCTGTGCTGTTTGGCTTTTGTTCATGAAGTCTCTGCCTACCCCTATGTCTCCAAGATTACTACCTACTTTCTCTTCCAGTTCATTTAGAGTTTGTGCTTTAATATGTAGAACTTTGATCCATTTTGCCTTTAGTTTAGTGCATGATGACAGACATGGTTCTAGTGTTAGTCTTTGGGACGTAGAGGGCTAGTTTCTCCAGCACCGTTTATTAAAAATGCTATCTTTCTTCCACTGAAGGTGATTGACTCCTTCATCAAAGATAAGGTGAATGACTGTGTTTAGGGATATGTCTGCATCTTTTATTCTGTTCCACTGATCTTCAGGCCTGTTCTTGTTTTGTTTTGTTTTGTTTTGTTTTGCTTTGTTTTGCCAATACTATGCTGATTTTATCACAGTAGCTTTGTAGTATAATTTCAAGTCAGAAATTGATGTCTTCTGCCTTGCCTTTGTTGCCCAGGATTGCCTTTGCTATTCCAAATCTCTTCTGCTTCCAGATAAATTTTTGAAATATTTTCTCTAGTTTTGTGAGATATATTAAGGGTATTTTGATCAGGATTACATTAAATCTGTGTAACTGTTTTGGGGAATATGGACATTTTCACTGTGTTTTTTTTCCTATCCATGAGAAGGAATATCTTTCCATTTTCTGATGTTCTCTTTGATCTCCTTTTACATGGTATGGCAATTTTCAGTATATATCCTTTACTTCCTTTGTTAAATTGGTTTCTAAGTTTTTTCATTTCCTTGGTTGCTATTTTGAAGGGTGTGGTTTCTTTAAAATCGCTCTCAGTGAGTTTGTTGCTTGGGGACAGGAATGCTATTGATTTTTCAGTATTGACCTTTTATCAACCTAACCTACTGAATTGGTTATTGATTTTAGGATTCTTTTAGTGGAGTTTGGGGTCTTCTATGTAGAGTATTATGTTGCCTGTGAATATGATAGTGTAATCAAGTAAAATATTTATTTCAACACTTCAGCAACATGAGGAAGTCATTTTTTACACATCCTTATTCTAGCACAGAAACAAAAGTCTACATGGTATCGCTCAGTGGTTCAAAAAAAACTTTTGATAAAATGCAATGTTGATTTTGAAAAGTAGATATATGCAATATATTTAGATTTCTCTGGCTAAAAATGCAGACATATATGAAGTTTAAAATGAAAAACCTTTATGTGACTAAAATGGTTATGAATAAGGAAGAAATAAAAATGTACTGGCAGGTGAAAAATATATTTGTAAGAAGGACAAATACAAAGATAGTACCTACAAATGAATAAAAACAAAGAAAATATCAAAATATAAGGGAAAATTGATAGCAAATTAAGTAATCAAAATGTGATAAAACTACAAAAAATGTAACTTTAGTGAGAATCAGGGGATTGCAGTCATACATGGACACAATTTTTACCCACAGATTGATAAATAGTATAAAAATGATAATGCAGGGGCAGGGAGTACCCTCATTCATTGTCAGTATAGTTGCAAATTTACAGTCAGAATGTATTAAAATTTTAAATAAATATTACCTTTGATTGGTCTTCCACTTTTGAGACTCTATCATACATGCATGCTTATAGAAATAAATATATGTACAAGGTATTGGTTGCAGCATTTTCTTACTTTAACAGATAATAGTTTTAGTAAATTATTAAATATCCATTTATAGGAAGGTTATGAATAAATTAGAGTACATTTATTGTAGGAGTGATTAACCCACTAGAAAAATGGTTTGCAAGTGTGGGAATCACAATATATTTGTTAGTACTATATAATTTTTTAAGCATATCAGCTCTTGAGAGCTATTATGGTTTAGATCAAGAATAATCCCCAAAACTGTCAAGTTCTCAGCAGCAGATATTTTGGAAGGTGATTGGTTGAGGCCTGGTTAGAGGCTTGAGGCTGGGGGTTTAATCTAGAAACTCTAGCTCACTCTCTTTATCTTCCCTTCTCTGCTTCTTGGCCAGAGTGGGCCCTTCCACAGTATTTTCTATAGTTCCACAGTGTTCTCTATAGTTGAGCCTGTGAACCTGGATTGAAAATGTGGGCCAAAGTAAATCTTTACTCCTTTAAATTCTGGATGTGAGGCACTTTGTCCCAGCAATAAGAAAATGATTCAAGCAAAGGCAGGTAGAAAATAACTGGAGTGAGAAAAAAATTGGCTTAAGAACATGCACTTGGGGGAATAGCAAAGAAAATTGAGAATGTATTAAGGAATTATTAGAAGAAGACCAAGAAAATAAATTGTTACAGAGAGAGTTAACTTGTCTGTAAAAATTGAGAAATTAGAATTGATGGAAATGGTAATAAGGAAATTACTTTTTTAAAACAATATTTTGACATGCGTCAGTTTTCTTTGGATCATCCATTTCTGAGAGTTGAAAGATAATGACAAAGCCAAAACTTCTTACACTTTCAGGTTTCAATTAACTCAGTTCTCTAAATTATAATTTTTTGTGAATCTGCACTCTAAGTCTCCTTCCCAAAATAGTATCTAGGTGAAAAAAGTTTAGTTTTATTCTATTTTTCCAGTCTTTCATTTATTTCTTCAATAAATACTCATTTATTGTGAATATTCACAATATACACAATATGGGTATACACTCTACTAATGTGTCACGAGGGACTTTCGTCATTTTGTGGAAGTCATAGAGTATATTTACACAAGGTAAGATATGACGTCATGACATGATAATATGTGCTGTCAGTTTAAGGTCCTAGAGACACTGCAATGAATTAAAAGACAAAAACCCGTGTGTCCTCATATAGAAGAGTCATTTCCAGTTATTCCAATTGTGATTAGTTGGCGACTGATAGTGAAGCAGCAGATAATGAAATGATGAGCAAAAATCAAGTTTGTGAATAACCAACACAGATGTGACCTAGAGTCATCTGTAGAGTTGAAACATTAGCTCTGCAGTCTCAATCTGTACTGTCTGTGCTGTTGGAGGTTTCCATTTGATTAAGTTATCAAGACATTAAAAAAAATTAAAGGCATACTCCAAAACTTTGATAATAGAATTTGGTACATCCAAATGATGTAGAATTGCATGACTGTTAATGGGTTGTTTATCAAGAATTTATGGTTATTTGATAAGCAAAATTTTTGAAGTAAATAAAAATATACAAGTAGAAGAAAGTTTTCCCACCCGTTGGTGTGTTAGGGCTTTATCTACTATGAGCTCTATAATAGACTCAGACTAATACAAATGATATGTTTTTTGTGTTGATAATTCTATTTTTATTATTAGGAAATGTACGTGGCTTTGGGTTAGATTACTTTAGTAGCACTATGAGTTAAAGTTATATATAGAGATTAACTATTTGGGCAAAATTTATCATAAATGGGAACAGAGAAATGAGGCAAATAGGCCCCTTTGGGTCGTCATATTGAAAGGACTGTCTCTGTGCTGACTGCTAAAAGATGGAAGGTGTTCTCTGTTTACTTTTTCTAAGACTTCTCTTCCCTTGTAATTGTACTTTTTATTTTGCTTTAAGATGTATATTGCACACAACCTCTTCTCCATCCCTCTATCAAAATTGTGTTTCAAATAACCAGAACTACATGTGTTTACATAAATAAACTGTAAAATTCTACTAAGTGATGAAAACAAAGCCTTGTAATAGTGAGACATAGTTTCTGAGGAAGAAGTCTTACTATTTTCAATTTTCTTCTCAGATTAAGGTAAAATTATTATAAATTCCAATGAGATATTATAAGAGTATTTAAAATTCATTTGAAATATTTAGATGCAAGAATAGCTCCCCCCAAAAATCCTTTAAAAAGGTGTAACAATGGGGAAACATTCTCTATAAGATACAGGAAAAAAATCAAAGAATAAAGATTAAAATGACATAAATCAAGAGAGATGACATACAACTGCATAGTGTCCTCTAAGGAGTATTCACTTAGACAATAAAAGGGGAATCATAAGTCAGTTGGAAGAAAAAAGGTAATCAACAAAATATAATAGTGTCACTTAACATTTTGGAAAAAAATTAAAGTAATAGCCTCTCATCTACTCTTTTAGCAAAACAAATCAGACAAATGTAAGGAAAAATAATAATAAATACCAGACAATATGAGTTAAAATCTGAGATCTGAAACTATAGAGAATTTCTAAAAATTAAAATATGCATTATAAAAAATTACAAAGCAGCAATAAATAAATTTCACAATGTAAACTAAAAAGTATATTATTTCATTCAAAGTATCACTCACAGTTAATTGGGAACTACATATGTCACTATTATCCACAATGTTTAATAAATTTATTAGCCTTTGGTCTGATTTTAGTAATAACAAATTTTAAAAATATAAAGGAACTCTAGCAACAACTTATAGAAGATATAGATGATTAATTATGAAAGAAATACAGACTTATAATATTTCCTATAAAATTCGTGCAGTAGAAAATTTGAAAATAGGAGAAAATATGAAATGTAAAAAGCTCACTCTTAAATTTTGATGAGATCTATGACTTTGAATATTCATTCTGAAAAGTAATTAGTAATGCATTCCAGCAGACTTTCACAATTGTATTATTTGACCTAGCAATTCTCTTTCTAAGCATGTCTTGTAAGAAAAACAAATAAAAAATTTTAACAAAAAGTCATGTTTATGCAATGTGGCCTCATTTATCATGACAAAAAGTGGAAATAAGTAAACTGGAAAAAGTGAAAGAGAAATATAATTGCAAATCTGTGTGACAGAATGTTAGTAAATCATTAAATTGATTCTCTCAAAGAATAATGCTATGAATAAGCCCCTAGTATATAGTGTTTGAATTTGACATATGTATGACCTATACGTGACCATATATGTGCATATATATAAGCATATATGAACATATGTGTAGCATATACATGAAAAAGAAATGCATTAATTCTTAAAAGGGTTGTATTCGCGTAGTACATTTAGATGGGATTTTAATTTTTATTTTATGTATTCTTGATTTTGTATATATTTTCAGGGGTCATATATATACTTGCAGTCTGAAATAGTTTTTTTTTAATGTAGTTTCTCAGAAAAAGTATGGTAATACTAACAATCTGAAAAACTAATTGCAGGAATATATTATCCTTCCATTTAACTGTGAAAAACTCAATCTAAATGTGTAACGTGGTAATTAAAATTCCAGACCTTGGGCAGCAGGTTTAAGGGAATTTAGTTTGTCACACAGAGAGGTCTCTAAACATTCTTAGAATCATACTATATGACAATTGATGATAGTGCCAATATAAGTTTAAGTTCAGGTCAACATACGGATACTGACGTTTCACTTATGGGAAATGTGGGAAAGTGCGATTCATCAGTATGTAAGAAGAGAACCCACGTTTCTCAAACCTAGTTGCAGGTTTTTAAGATAGCAGTCATCATGGGCTATATAGAAGAAACTCAATTTACTGGTTTACTGATTTTTTGAGCCTGAGAATTTTGTACAAAAATGACACAGGGAAAGAGAGGAGAAAATGAAAATGGAAAAAGAAAATAAAACAATCTCAAAGCAGATACCAATCCTGAATTACACTCTTTGGTAGGTGGTATAGGAGAGTATGGGTAGCAGTTAACTGGGGAAACTTTTGTTGTGTATGGGAGACATACCACTTCTGTTTTATCTGCTTGGATTACTGTGTCATCTGGGTTACATTATAAGAACACTACTTCCCAAGAAGCATGAAACTCTGGTGATTTTGGTTCATACAAGATTAGTAACTTTCACACTATTAAGATATCATTTTGATGAGTGTTTTTGAAAGTCTTGATGTAGTTGAAGCTTTCTCAGAGTTTACCAAGAAACCTTGGGAGACTACTCTCCAATCTTATCATTTTGGGCTCTCAAAACATCCTGGCTTTCTAAGACTTTGTTCAAGATTTCTTATCAGGTCTCTTTCTGACATCATGGAGCACAGGGCATCTGTTGATGGCAAGAGGAAGATCATGAAGTCATATTCTTTGATACTGTTTATTCCACATCTGTGATCTGTGTCCTACAAGTTTCTTGAGACTTATACCACATGTGCTGTATTTGCATTAATGGGAACTTGAGAAGCAAAGGCCATAACACTATTAAAATGTTTAGCTTTCGCTCTCGCATCACACAGACACATGCTAATAACTACTCCCAGACTTTGTATCATGGTACTGCAGGATGCAACGTGGACTGTGTTCATTGCTTTGATACAACGAACTTAAAAACAAATAGCTGCCATCTCTGCCTCTGATACTTTGCCAGGCTTTTAACTTCTTTGGCTTTTCCCTCTGCAAATCATGGTGAGGCATCTCAAATGTATTCCAAACAGCACATTACCCCCAAGTCTTTGTTTTTTCTTTTATAAAGAAACCCTTGCTCTAAGGTACATTTAGAAAACCAAGGTCTAAGCCAAATTCCAAAGAACCACAGCCTAACTCTACTCTCAAATGGCAGGAAATGAGTTATCAGTGCAGTATCCCCCAAACACAGTTATTGATCACCCTGGCCTAATAGTCTAAATGTGGACAAATCTTCTGGAAACTTCCTGGAGGTTTAAATATCTAACTCTTCACTTCTTTATGGGAACCTTTTGAAGTACCTTATAAAACTGAATAGAGACAGCAACAAAGGCAGAGACTCAGCAAATGCCAAAGCACAGAGTTTGAAGAGAGCATCTTCCATTACTCTATAGGCCAGTATTTATCAAATTGAATTTAAGTCCTTGCTGTGAGTCATGAAATTAATTTAATTAATTATAACTAGTGTGTTTTAATGAAATCAATTAAAGAAATAATAGATTACAATGGAAAACTACATAAATTTCATAAGGGGAAATATTATTTTTAAAGAATTCTTGTTTTAATTATACTGTATATGCACTTATAGTATATATGCAAACATAATCATTTTAAGTAGTATGTACACATAGCATGGATGAACAGAGAGGTAAAAAGGAAATAGAGTGTGTGTCTGAGAAAAAGGTGGGAGAGAAAGAGAGAAAAGAGGATAGAGATACTCCCTGGCAGTGTAAGTATATTTCTTACCATGAATTCTGGCCAAATGTATTTCAAAGCCAGATTATACCTCCAGGGCAGTGGCTTCTTTAATTTTGGAATAAGTTCTTCCCTTAGTGCATCCTCCATCTGCTTTTAGGTTAATTCACAAGCTGTATATAAAACTAATCTAATTAAATCTCAAACTTTTAAAGAAAATGTAGATGAAACTCAGTAAAATGTAGATCTAATGGTATAAGCCATTCATCAAAGTTAGCAGATTACAAACTCAACCTTTTTGTCAAGACAGAAAAATATTCTCCTTCAAGATCTACTCCTAGGGATCCTACAGAGTGATAAAGGTGATTCATAGGGAGCTTCAGAAATTGGGTAGCAACTCACTGTATTAGTGATATTTGGATATCATTTACTAGAGGGTTGGAGGATCCACTGGAGGATTCAGATTATTGCATCATATCAATAATAATCCAGTTAATGAAAATGGAATTCTTGATAAAGAGGGGGAAGCTATCATCAGTACAGGAGCTATGGAAAAGTTGGATCTGGTAATAGTGGAATTATATGCATCTACTTGATAGGAACCCAAACTGTGAGATACTTGACACAGTCTAGGCTGTCTGGTTATGCTGCTATTCCAACCATAAATAACAAGGACATTTTAACAGGCTATTGAATATCACTGAATATGTTGGCACAGATCATTTTCAGACACTCTTACAATCACGTCTCCTTGGATGCAAGCATGGATTATTGTTTGATTACGTGTCATAATTTATATGCAAAGGCAGATAGAAGCTGGTTTTAAGCTACTAGTATGGAGGTTTAAAAAAAATAAAACCTCCTACTACCTGAGAGGATCTTATTTATACACTAGATAAAAGCCACCAGCGCAGGAAATCCCAAGCCAAGAAACCAGTAAAGAATAGGGTTACAAATGTGAGCTGCTGTGAAGACAGGATGTGGGTGACTGAATGCATTCTCAACTCGCAGGGCCCGAGAGCAGGTACATTTACCTCGGGTTGAGTAAAAGTTTTAATTTTAATGCCGAAACATCTGCGTAGCCTGGAATCTAAAATCAAAAGCAATGAAATCAGCTGCCTAGACTGTGTGAAAAGGAGGACAAAGAGACCAGGAAGCAGGAAAAAGCTTAGAAAGCCCAGAGGATCACAAAAGAGAGATTCTCCATCACGTATAAGTGGAATATCACATTTTTAGATGGATTGAGTACAGACTACTGGAAAGACACTATTTTTTTTCATATTTGGAAATTACAAAAGCCTTTCCTGAGTAGATGATGTCTACTCAGGAGATGTTCCCTGAATTAAGAGGAAGAATTTGGAAAATCCTGATGATAATCAATGAGTCAGTCAATCAAATAATGATAATAATAATAATAATCATTGCAATACTTTAAGTACTTACTATGTGCCACGTACTCTGCTACATTCTTTTCCTGGGTTATATTACAAATAGCACTCAAAGTGGTTCCATGGTGTAGATACATATTAATGTTTTTCTCAGATTATAAATAAGCATATTGAAAAACATAGATGGTCTAAATGCTTTGCTCAAAGTTATGCACTAATAAGTAATTTAATTTAAATTTTAAAAAGACTAGAAACAAAGAAATGATGAATGTCAAATTAGGAGTTTCCTAATGAATGGATACAGGAAATTTATTATAATGCTATCAACGAGCATTAAAGAGATTAAACCAGAAGTTACTCTGGTCTCAGCTGGAATAGACGCCAATAGAAAGGCGTGAACTAGCGATATAAGCCTGTGATTTGTTAACTTGTAGCTGTAATTTTTAAAGAAAAAAACCAACATGAATCAACTATCATTTTCAGAATATCTAAGAAAAGTTATGACTTACAAAAGAATGCCTAGGAGTACCTCTGTTTAAAGATGAGTGGAAGGGAAGGAGGTCAGAAGACCATTTAGGGGCCCTCTTTTATACCCTCTAGAATTGCCCTATTTGTCTCTACTTCTTCATCTTGGCGCAGGATGCCCCTCTCATCTGTGTTCTTTCCTCTCCCTCATTTTCTTCTATTATATCTCATCTAATCTTTTAAGGTCTTTCTCTGACATTTTCCCCTTATCACTCAATTTTACTCTCAGAGAAATGAGTTTAGTCTTCAAAAATTATTCCATACTTCTCAGCCATGCTTTAGTTGTTCACTCAGTTTTCCTATGCTTTTCTCCCATGCCACACTAAATTACAAGCTTTTGAAGAACACAGGCCACTGCTAACCTTTTTCAGTGCCCTTCACAATTCCTACAATTGGATCTAGGTAGGTGTTCGTAGGCCTAGAAATTGATGGTTGCTTGTGATTTCTGAGGGTGCATGATAATCAGTGAGCTATGTGTTCCAAAATAAGTAAAATAGACCTGGATTATATCTGCTATGCTAGCATACCACATTACAGTACCTTTTGGGACAGTAAATTAGTCACTGTAGTGATGGTACAACCAATATTTTTTTATCTAACATTTGTGAAAGTTATCATTTACAACTTAAGCATCATTTTGACTTGCACAGTGAGGAGTGTTAAGATGTTATGACACACATTTAGTATGGGATGTTAGATTCCAAATGTTTCCATTATTAGGTGAGTGGTCTGTAGCTCGACTGACTGATGTTGTCTGTTATATAATCACAGATAGTTTCCACTTAAACACCATTGAATTTGCCTCCCACGTGTATTTATCATATTTTATATACCACTACATATGAAATATACACTATTCCTCTACATATATGAATTATGTATCAAAAGATTATAGTTTTCAAGATGTTACTTTTATATGTATTTAAACATAACTATCTGGAGTCAACAGGAATCTTCCCCAATAGATATAATTTCTTTATTTTCAGGAAAAAAAATCAACATTTTCAATGTAGCAATATAATTAATGAAAAATAAGAAACTTCTCTTGTTTATGGACTTCCCAATTAAACAGGTAGTCAATCTGTCACCCTTAATGAGTGATGATTCCATTTGATAAAAAGTTAAAAAAATTAGATCATTAAATCCTTGATTAAATACAATTTCAAAGTTATCAAAAAATCAAAACTAAGGTTTTACTCATCCTTCTAGAATTATGTAGTTTGGGTTCTAGACAATAAAATTCACTCATTGATTCGCAACGTCTCACCTAATATTTCTTTCTGTGCCCAGAGCCTTGTAAGATAGCAGAGGGGACAACAGATACCATTGTCTTCTGTGATACACACACCCTGCAAAAGCCATTCCCAGTCACCTTACTTTCCAAGAAAAAGTGACGCGAACCCTGTGGAAACAGCTCATGTGTGCCTCTAATCTGTGTTTACTAGCACAGCACAGAGGTACTCTGTTTGTCTGAGAAAATAGTTACAAGTCACACTTCTTCAAATCATAAATACGCATTTATCTTTAGAATATATCACCAACTGAGTCATTTTGATGTAAATATTGCACCTCTTAAATATAATGGTGATAATAGAGGCTGTGAATCCAGAGATTTATGCAAGTGCTCTTTTCAATAACTGAAAATCTTTAAATCACAGAAGCTTTAAGATTCTATGGGGAGTGGCAAACAGATGTGTCAATAGAGTGGGACCTATGGAAGTTGTGACTGTTTTATGTGAGTAATGAATGAAACAGACTTACTAGCTTCTGTCAGAGTATCACAGTACATTGTGTAAATTTGTGTGGCTCAGCTGTTTCCCTCCCTTCAACTCTCAGGTTCCAGGGCAAAGGTTTGGAAGGAACGAGGTGAAGTGGGCCAGCCCATTCATCCGGTTCAAAGACCTGTTGGAGTCCCCAGATTTCTGAGACTGATAGAGAAAGCAGCTTTGGTAGATGGTCCTAAGATCACAGAGCAGCAAGCTTCTTATGGTGCAGCTGTTCCTTACTTGTTAGCATCTTTTGCAAACTGTCTTGGCTGGCTGTAATTTTACTTGAAGATGAAAGCACAGATTTTTATATGTATTTTTTGTTCTTTAAAAATATAAAATACACCTACATTTACTTCTAAGTGGCAGTATTGTAATTCAGCAGATTTTTGTTTTTCACTGAAACCTGGAGTTGAATTGTCTTGAGCCACAAGGCATTCAAGCTGCTGTTTTTTTCCCTTTGCTATATTTCTCTATAAGCATCTAACTGTTTCAAAAAGTGATGTACAGTATGCAAAACCTGAAACTGATGCAAATAAGTCTGAATGGCACTAAAGCTAACAGGTGTTCTCATTAATGTAAGTAGACATGGAACAATTCTTGAATGTTTTATAAACACTCAAAATCACTGCCAAATATGTTACAATAGCATAAATATACTTACATACTGCAACATCTTTTATTCTTATTCTGCAACCTCATTACTTACTAATAGGTGACTTGTGTGAGAGTCATATGGTAGCGGCAAGAGTACTGGCCTCTACTTAAGTTACAACATCTTAAAATTAGCTTCCAAAAAACTTCTAAATAAAATTATTAGTAACATAACTACTGCCACCTCCCACCACAGTATGCTCACTCGTTATATTAACATTGTTTTGGTGAAATTAGTGGTTGCAATATTAATGTATTAGCAATAAATATCTTTGCATTATTGAGGTTCTCTAAAGAGTTGACCTCTTAATTAAGCATTAACTCTTACATTCTTGAAGTTGTGTCCAATTTCCCATACCACCAGTTACCAATTCGAATGTTTCAGACATAGAGTGAAATGCTTGGGTTATCTAGTATAGATGAGCACTACCTAACAAATGGGTGACACTGGAAGAAAATCAAGAACATTCCATCATAAGGATATGCAATGAAGTAGACAATTCATGATGATTCTGCCTCCTCCAAGTTGTTATCCTATTTGCTGAATGCTAGAACTTCCTGCATCCTGAACACAGTCTTCAGATGGTTTTTCTCAATCTGCAAAAGAGCTTGCCTGCACTACTCTATACAGTTTTATCAACAGATTTCAAAATTGCATTGCCTATATTACTTGAAAGAATGAAATTGTATTACAAGCTTTAAAATTATATTACAATGGAAGATGAGTTAAATATGCCATCCAAACAATGAAATAATATATACTTACTTAAATGAATAAGACAGATAACATTTATTTCTTTATTACTTTCTTAGTGTCCCTAGGTGAAGACTGTTCAACTATACACAGACAGTTGCCAATGGCTGAGGTTGATTATACAAAGTAAAAGGATGGAAAAATCATCAGGGCATTGTAGTGTTGACCAATTTATACAGTGACAAAGGAGAAGCAGGATATCATGAAAACACTTGAGGGGGCATCTATTTCAGAGAAGCCTTCACTGAGAAGGTGACATCTAAATTGATTTGAAAGGTATGATATAAGAAGTCAGAGGATTCTGGACAGCAGGAAAAATCTACTATAAGGAAAGAAATGGAAATTAGTATAGTACAGCTGGAAAACAAAGATTTCTGTGGGCTTGAATCACAGAGATGCAGAGTGACGTGTGAACCAGGGACTGCAGAGAGCAGGTAGGTGCCAGAGCACACAGGGCATGGAAACCCAATTAAAAAGTCAGAACAATATGACAATAGCTGGAGGGAACATGAGAATGCTATTAAGCAAAGGAAAAGAACAATCAGATCCAAATTTGAGAGAGATTGCTTTGGCTGAGACATACAGTATCGACTGGAAGGGAAAACATACATGAGAGAGTAGAGAATGCAAAGATTTTATGACTAAATCCAAATGGGAGATGATTGTGGATTAAATAGATAAATACATAAAAATTTTCATGAGCACATACATGATATTTTCATTAAAGTATAAACATACATAATGTTTATACATTTCTCTAAAAAGTATCGAGAGAGTATCTTAATACATTTTAGAGGAAGATTTTGTGTTTACACTATACTTTTGAATTTTTAGAAAAATCTTCAAGTTGAACCTTTTTAAATTGAAAGAGTGATAATAAAATAATTCCAATTTGGACATGATGAAGAGAGTAGATGCCCCAATGTCAGGCAACTAGATGAGGAATTAAGTGAGTAAAGAAGCAGATCTATGGTTAGAATATGTGGCTGCAATTATGAGAACCAGTGGACACAACTCCTAGAATAATTTCTTTATCTGCAGACTGCTATTTCCAAGTTTAGTCACAACAAGAAGAACCATAAAACTTGACGCTCTTATCTTTACATAGCAACTGCTTTAGTTGATTAGTTTTTAAATCATTTTTCATATGAGGGCCACCGGCAAAAGTTTAGATATAACTGTCTACAAAAGTGTGGAAACCGCTAAACTAATTACTTTGATATTATTCTTTTATGAATACTGAGAAAACTTAAAAGTATTTTAACACAGATAAAAGAGTGCACATGAGATTTTGTTTGTCTCTTTGAAATGAATTTGAAGTTTAGATATTTTGTTAACAAACAAGAAGAGTAGAGTGAGAAAGTGACATGAGGTGTATTTGTGCCAAACAAATCTCCGATGCATGAAAGCGTGGACAAAATTATTTGAGTGTCAAATGTACAGCTCAATTTCAATTAAAAAGCATTGTTTCTTGCAAAGTTGACCTTAAATCTTATATGTCAGAATGCTCTAGAGATCTGTTGTGTATGTAGCTCAACATTTGTTTACTTTCCATTAAGTAAGAAATTGCTTACATGCACAGGTTATGTTGATGATGACACCACTGAGGTTTCCAATAAATGTACATGCAAATCAATCAACCCAAATGCATTGAAAACATATCCAGTAAACATCTGGAAACTAATGAACACAAATTTGTTAACACAGGGGGAGTTGTGAAAATCAGGATCCATTGGTGGCCTGGCTTATTTAGTAGCATGTGGATTTAGGAACATTTCACAGAGTCAGAAGAAACAAAGTAATAACAACATAAGGTTCAACATCTTTAGATATGTAGAACATTTTTCGTTTCTTAAAACAAATATTCCCTTAGAAAGTATAAAGCATTTTTCTGACTTGCAAAGTTTTTGCAGTCTATCATTTAAATTACTTAAATAAAGGGAGCTTTACTGCTCCCCAAAGCTGAGAATATAACACCCTCCATGCATATTAGCTTGGTCTTCTTGACAGACCAGAAAAGTGTTTGTGTGTGCCAATTAAAACAAAAATGGATCCCTGGTGGCTTGTTCCTCACACAACTTCTGAAGCCTGCTATCACTGCTTGCTAGGGTAACCCTGGAAAAGGCTGCTATCCAAAATAAACAAACTTTTCAAAACATTCATGACAGATAGGGGTTACAAATGCATTTTAATAAGAAAGTTGCCAAAGCAACGTTTTTAATATATAATCAGCATATATTTACTTAACATCTAGCAACATTGGGAACACAAGGCAGATACTTTCTCACAAATGCTTTAATAAGAAACATTTTTTGGAAAGACAAAGTGAAGACCTTTTACTTCAAGCTGATATTTTACCCTTAGTTTTATGTTAACTCTGCTCTGACATGTTTTTTAAAAAATGTTAAGAGTTACTCAAGCAGACTGTAATTTGAGACAGACATGCAGCCTGATAATGTAATTCCTTTGGCGGTCATAAAAACCTGTGGGACCAAGTAATTTAACTGTTAGTATAATCACGACAACCTTCATTTGATTAATGATTAACAATATCAAATGTGGAGTGTTATTACAAGATGAAAAAAATGTGGATCTGCTTTTTAAGGCATTATTGCTTTGATTTATAATGATATTTCATTATAATATAACCTATATATATATTTTTGTACTGTATATATTAAATAAATATATAACCAAAATTAATATCACAAAGATAATCTATACTTGCTTCAAGTAAATTTGGTACATTTAACATAACTTTTTCTTTGTACTTAATACACATCTATTGATTTCATTGTGAAATCCAAATTATCTCCAAATAAAATGTTAATTAAATTGTATTCCTCTTATCTACTTATTTCTGGAACTACTAAAGGTATATCATTCAACATGCTTTAGGGCTTTCCAAATATTTGGTATATTTTATTATATATTTGCTATATAGTTTTGGATTTATTAAGAAGGAATAATTTTTCTTAGGCTCTTAGTAAAAGACTGATTCTAAGGAAAATGTGTAAGATATTTGCTTTAATGTAGGATTGTTTTAGGCATTTCTAGGATTAGAAGAAGTTACTGTGATTTAACTCTGCTTTAAATGTATTTTTCAGTGCAAGAGATCGTATGTTTTTTGGAAAGAAGAGAAAGGAAAGAAAGAGAAAAGGAGAGGAAAGAAAGGAGAGGGGAGAGGAGGAGAGACCAGGGGTTATATACCATCTTTTAAAACTGTTCTATCTTCAGCATGACAATAAGGAAACAAGTCAGCATTCCTTATTTCACAACTGGAACACTCTTTACTGCCCTTTAGCTATACACACACGTTCAGTCCTTAACAGTATAAGAATGTTTGTGGAGAACCAGTGAACTAGAAATTGAGATCTTTGTAATCTTCTAATTCTCTATTCGAAATGATACCAATTTGATAGGATGCCATCCTCATTTTTCTCATTTGCTTCATTTTCTTTATTTGCAAATTACATTATGATAGTGGAGGGGAAGCCACATTTGGAAAATGTTTATTATGTGCTTTGAGATCATTAAAACTGAAATCAGTTTGCATACCAAGTGGTAGTATTCATATCCTTAATGTACTAACATTCTGATACAATCAACAGTTAAAGAATAACACATCATGAACAACAGTTTATCCATAATTCCATGATGTAAATGTGACTGCAGTAATTATTCCTTCCTATGAAATCTTGACATGGGTGTTGTCTATGCCACTCACACTGAGACTTAGAATCAGCTATGTTCTGTTGTTATTTATCTTTGTATGCATACGTCCTATTTATCCAAACAGATTGTGAGCTCTTTAGGGTGGAGTTTATGTACATCTAGCTTCCAACAGTGTGCATGATACTTTATGGATGCTTAATCAGTTGTTGATAATTAGGGGGCTGTTCCATTATGAACATGTCCTCTCGGTCCTCCAAACATGGAATTATATGTGGGATTTAGTCTTCAATTTGAAAGGTGATACTTCAAAGAAAGGGAAGCACATGTCACTGGTAGCATAAATTTATTTGCTGTCATTATCATATTCATTTACCTATTATATATAAAAGATTGACAATAACTAAAATAAAATATGTGCAGCGATTACTCTGTGTAGCTATGAACAGTTTTAATTTGATTCATTGTTACTTTTCTCATTATCCAAAAAAATCCCAATTATTATTCCAATGGGTAAAAAGTAAGATTCTAAAAAGAGATATTTTTAATTACAAAAAAATGAAAACATGGAGATCTTCAGTACTATAAACAGCATTCTACATAGTAGCATCTCATTTAAGTCAAAATCTAACACCATAAAATCCAAGTGCTACAGTGAATACTGGTAAAAGTGATGCTCAATTGAAGATATTGAAAAAGACTTACTGAAAGTATTTATATGAATAAATACTGCTCCGTATAACACTTACATGATGTTTCCCTTAGCATAGTAATACTCAATGTAATTAAAATCTTAAAAAAGAAATTTCATTCCCTTTACATCCCTTATCATGGTGCCTGGAGCCTGCATATACTCGCCTCTACCTTCAGGGAACTGCAAGCGTACAGACCAAGATTCTCAATTTGAGAAAACTATTATTGAATTCACACCAAAAAGCCTAAAGAAATGCTTTTACTCTGCACATTGCTCAGTGACCATACTTATATAATTTCCTGAGCATGAATCTGATACTACAGCTGAAACGAGCCTTATTAGATTGAAAAAATTTAGATTATGACAAATTTCCTTGGACATGTACTTACAGGTATTTATTATTGACAACACTAGAATATTTCATTAAGACTACTTCGCTGCCTTACTATCTTCCTTCAAAATATGATGTGGTGGAGATGAGGGGTTTCATTTAGACATTTGTCTACAATAGGTTTCTAATCGAAATGGAGACCAGAGGCTCTTAACTAAACTCACCATGTTTTCTTTAATTCCTTCTCTCATGGGCTGCCCTCCAGCACTTGTAACATAGCGAAGATATGACAGAGAGAAACTATGTGAATGTGCCTTGAAAGCAGTCCTTTATACCTTCATCTATCTCACTTTACACTGCATCATGTGTTATTCAGGCAAAAGTTTCAGTCAATGTTGAGAATTTGACTGTTCAAATCTCTAATATGGTTCAGCAGACTATCAGAAATCCTAAAGAAGTGATATAAAAAGGTAGAGAGAGAAATCTAAATTAAATCAAATTTACCAGCCAAAGATTTTGAAACTACTTTCCTGTCACTGTCTGGCATGGAGCAGAACAAAGTCAATTACTGCCTGTAATTAAGAAGTGGATGCATTTAAACTGTAGAGAGCAGTAGCAGACTTCTCCAGACTGCCTAGTAACTCAAAAGATTAGTGGGAAGTCAGAGGAAAGATATGAACTGGGTGTCTCTGATAGTATGATTTGAATGAATTACATTCATCTAGCATCCCAAAATGAATTTGTAAATCACTGATTATGTATGATTAATGTGGTAATATATCTGGACAAAGAAACTTTTAAAATACATTTTGCTTTTGGTTGTATTAGCAGTGAAAGATTCCCCTTTGCATTTCATAGTGTGCACCAGAAATGCAAATGCACTGCTGAAGTACTTACATTTTATAACTGTTTGAATTTAGTAGGCCAAAGACTGAACTGCGCTGCCTTTTTGCAACCCTTAGAATTCAGTAAATCTAATTATGTTTGTTTTCTATACTTTTAAAATACCGTTCCTTTTTATAATTTTAATAATGGTTTGTTTATATTGGCAGAGAAATATTAGATTGTACATTTTGCTTAGATTAATTCCTTTCTGTCTGTATATAATAACAAATTGTGATGTTGTGCAATACATTCATAATAAAAATATTTAAACTTAGAATAAAGGTAGAGGTCAAAGACATCACTAGTTTTCTTGTGTTATATTTTTAGATTGTATTTCTGCAACAACACTTCATAAAGTAAATATTTGGTACTTGATGTAAGTAATGCAAGTTGCAGTGGTGTTCAGATAATTAAGCAAACCTCGGCTTAGCTGTATTTTACTGAATGTATAAAATTGAGGACTATTTTGAGCTATTCAGACTTTCCAAATATTATCTGCATCTTTATTGGGGGGGAAGGAGGGAGAGTGGGAAAAAGAGAGAGAAGAAGGGAGAGAGAGGGAGAGCCTGGATAGATTTTATTATTTTCTGCTTTTATAGTTCTTAGAATTGCGTACACTTTGGATAGCTCCTATCCTTACTGTAGAATGGCCTAATTTAATAACAGAACTTAGGTCTCTCAAAAATTCTCGCTTTGAGGTACTAAAAAATTTTGCATCTCCATAAAGTTTCTCTGAAGACAAACAAGCAAGTGGGAAGTTGAAGATCTTTTACAAAAGTCTCCATTAGTCTCTCTGGTAAATAATCTGTTTTAAAGCTCTCCATAAAAGGAAATCAAATATAAAGATATTATTAGATTTGAAAAAGACAAGCAGGAAAAAGCTAAAACTACAGAATGAATTCTGACACACCAAGTGCATTTTTCTTCAACTTCCAACTTATGTGTATACTGTTCTCATCACTCTGAACTTCCGGCCTTATATCTCTTGAAGTTGAAGTGATTCAGCTTTAGCCATATTCTATTTGTCCTATCACTAAAATACTAATGTATTTGCTATGCCATGAAAAAAGTTTATAGAGATCAGTTCAGAATGATCCCAGCCACCCAGTTCCCAGAAGGAAAATTACTGAAATAGAAAAAAATATTTCAGTGTCTTAAAGTGTGTTTTCGGGTGAGGATTTTTATTTTTAAATATAAGAACCTATCTCATGATTTTCCTACCTGTCGATTTTTTTTCCCCAGATTACAACAGTGTCAGGAAATGAATTCCTCCTACAGTCAGATATTGACTTCATCATATTGGATTGGTTCCAAGCTATCAAAAATACAATTGACAGATTGGTATGTATTTATTTTGGCTTTTTTCCTTTATTAATTAAAACATAGTAACTTAAATTGTACTGCTCATTCATATAACACACACTTAAATAGAGCCTATGGACTGAGAGATACTAAATTTTTTAAAATTTAAATAGGTAGAGACTTTGAAGAACCTTTTCAGCAAGCAGGATTTGGGGAACTAAATGTGATTTAATTTCACTTTCAAAAAAGCCATGCTTTTTTTTTCTGAAATAACATGAACATTCACTTACTGGAAGTTGTAAAGAGTATATGAGAGCTTAATAACTACTGAATTTTTACATTTTCAATTTATGCAGCCTCTAATACATATTCTTAAAATAAATGCCAATACATTTAAAACCATACTCATTGTTGTTTTAATGCTTGTAAATAATAATCCTTTATACTGATTTTTATTGTCTTTTCTGGCTAAGTTATTCTCATGAAAATCGCATAACTATAACTTCATGAAATTATATTAAACCTGATATACAGTAAGTTTTTAAAATACCAAATTACCCAAAGCCTCTTATTCTATAGTGACTAATTTTAGCTCATTAATATTTGTGAAGTCTTAAAGAAACACTATTCTTGAGAGGTTCTAACATAGTATACAATAGGATATTTTCTGTATGATTTTACTGATAGTTGAAGTCTTTTGTTATATAATTTGGGAGTGAAAACTTAAAGAAAAATAAATTAACTTTTCCCCATCACCCATAAAGTCCCAATATATAGACAACAGTATACAAATTATTATCTCTAGAATGGACTCTGGGACCCAGACTGCCTGAATATTGGTTTCATCATTTACTGGCTGTGTGGCCTTGGGCAAAGTACTTTTCTCTTTTGGCCTCAGTGTCTCTCTCAGTAATAATGTTGCTGTCTACCTCATAGGATTTCTGTGATGATTAATTGCATTAATGTATGTAGAGTGCTTAAAATAATTCACAACATTTAGTAAGCACCATATGCCTATATGAACTATTATTAAATTTGAGTGTTAAGCTTATCATAAAAGCCCTATCCCAAAATAATTAACATATTTCAAACATCCCCTTATGTTAACATCAAAATAGAACACAACACTATTTGGTGAATCCTTTCTTCCTAGTAAATTTACTAAGTCTAATTGTTTGTTCTTCCAGCCAAAGAATCCAAGTTGTCCATCAAGAAAGCTAGAAGTATACAAAATCCAGAGATCCTCTAGTACTGAATTGTTAAGTCACTATGATAGTGACATTAAAGAACAGAAACCCGAGCACAGAAAATCTTTAAGTGAGTATTTTCTTTGATTGCTCATTTTAACTTGTCTAAATGCTGTGCTTGTAAAATATAAATGTATTGAAGTGAGATTTAAGCCAAACTTACACTCCTCATGGAAGATTCATAGTTACTTCCCAGCCGTGTATTCCTGCACTGGAGGACAGTTTGGCAGTTTGCTCACATCATTGTCGGTAATGTCTTTTGAGAAAATAATTGTTCCAAGGTCATGGTCTCTGCTTACAGAAAGCCTCTGAATCTCTGAGTAATAACCGTGGAGTTCAGATAGGTGATTGATTTTGAAAGTGGGAAATGTCAAGTGTCTCCAAACCCATGGTATACTGACTGTTCAGTTTCTATATATTTAAAAATATGAGTGACGACCACAGTTGGTCCAATCTAAACCAGCTTTCCACATTGGGACCACCAGGAAGATGTAGAAATGTGCATTCCATGGTAGAAATGGAAATATGAAGAGTTTTCTAAGGTTTATCTAGGTCTACTATTCCAAATGTCCTGAATAAAAAGAATTTCCACAGTGATTTTCAGATTTTTAAATCATTCTGCTTCTTCTTCAATAAAAGGAAAGTATTAAAACATGTCACTTGTATTTCAGAGTTGATTTGAGTCTCATCCTTCTTAAAGAAAAAGTAAATCCTTTGAAGCCAGACAAAAACCAATTTTTCAAAACCTTAAAACTCATTGTGTCTTTGTTACATATTTTATCTAGCTGTCTCTAATCTTCTGAATCACCATTTTTAAAATAATTTCTCTTTGACCAAAGAGTGATACGATTACAGAAATAAGTAAATTCAAGAAGTAAGGTAGCTTCTTAACTTTTAGGACAACTCAGTAAGTTGAGGAAAGGCCACTCCTGGAACATATATATGTGTACATGTAGATGCCTATGTATTCTAGTTGATTCTATGTTTATATAGACAGATGTAGTCACTGGGAAAAAATAGATATACACACATATACACAAATAAACACATATATTTCAAGGAAGAAAGAAGCTCTAGAGGATAACTTTGCTTCCAAAGCTGAATTACTGAGTGCCACAAATCTAGAAATTGCATGAGGACTGAGAATAGCAGAAACTTTTGAAATTAAGTCATTGTCGAATGACTATCCTGCAATTTTCAACAACTTCCAGACTCATACTCACTTAGTGAATTGTGCTATGTTGTCATTTAAGATATTTTCAGTGTCAGTGTCAGAAACAAATGTATTTGTGGAGAGTTAACAATGCCATTCAAAATGTTTTTGCCATAAGGTAGTACAGTTTTGAGCTGTCATTTAACGTAGGGGTCCTCAACCCCAGACCATGGGCAAGTTGACCTATTAGTAATGAGATCAAATAGCAGGAGGTGAGCGCCAGGCTAGCACACTGAATTTCACCTGTGTTTGCATTTCCAACCACTCCCTTTTCCCCACATTGCCACGTGAGTGTCTCCTGTTAGAGCAGGGAGGCATCAGATTCTGAGAGGATTGTGAAGCCTGTTATGAACTACACACGCATGGGATATAGGACGCGTGCTTCTTATGAGACTCTAATCCCGAAACCATCCACAACCCCACTCTCCAGTCCATGGGAGTTTGTCCCCCGTGGAAATGATCCCTGGTGCCAAAAATGCTGGTACTGTTAATTTAAACAATACTTAACTCCTGGTAATTGTCTCTCTTTCGCTTTACATGAAATCAGACATAAGTAAGATTTCAGAATTAGAATTTAGTTGTATGTATTTACTGTTAATTATGTAGAAACATTGTAGTAAATATAAAAGAATGTGTGATTCAGTGATTAATGGATCTCAAATCTCAAATAAAATTTCTGGTTTGGAGAAGTCGACATGTCCCTAAAACTATGGAGAAAATAACTGTTTATCAAACTGTTTAAGAAACATTCAGGCTAATGGATTCTATACTGAATAGTAGTTACTTTAAAATTTTTAGGATGCTACAGGGAAAAATTATGTAGATAGAATACCCATGAATTTCCTGTAGAATTTCTTGTTTCATTTAGAAAGATATTTGTTTACATTGATTTTAAATTCAATTAGGTTAAAGATAAAAAAAGAGACATTTTTTCTGTTCTTTCATAATATACTTAGCTGTATGGCAACTTTCTATTCATCTTTTACATTGAAGTTAAAAAAACTAGGGATAACTAGAAAATATTGTGCGCATACTACATAGCAAATGTTGTTCTCTTGTATTGACTCACTTAAATCTCCCAACAACTTTATAATCTCTTTTATATACCAGGACACTAAAACATGGAGAATTAAGGTAACATTGCAAAAACCAAGTTATGAAGAGATGTTTCAAACCCAAGCAATTTTAAGTAAGATCCATAGAAAACAATAAACATAAATGGATACCCCAAAGCAGTTGTTAGCCAAAGAATTAGGACCAGATGATCTGTTTGGAAATTGATTAATCCAAAGGTAAAATGGCCTTTTAATCTTTAATGCTACCCTAGATTTTATAAAATACTTCTTTTCTGTATCTCTATGGATATACCTAATTGTACACATTTAGTAATAGTATAATTTTTGCATGGTAGGGCACAGTTAATATTGTTTACTTTAAATTTAATCAGTAGATATGCATTCATTTTCATTGGAAAGATACAATGATTGACTCACCCAATATCAAATTAGACTGTATCTATAAAATATTTAGAGCCTTTATTTCTATATTTAATGCTTTTTTTCCCTGTAAGAAATATACTGTGTAAAACTCATCTGGTCTTGGTCCTAGATTTGAACACCCAAACTTAAATTTCTTAAAATGTGCATTTGTTTTTATGTCACTCTCTGGAAATTAAGTAACTATGTGGAATCAGAGATTCACAGTACTTTCTTCCTCATTAATAGTCAAAACACAAACTTTATTGTCAGTTAGTTGCCTTTAACTTTCTGTGCCCTTGATGTTCCCACAAGTTTTGTCGCCAAGACTGTAGTCAGATAAAGCCAGAATTACTTTTTTAAAAGGCATGTGAACATCATTAGCAGCTAACAGGTGGTCATTTTTTTGTCCAGTTTGTCTGTTTAACATGGGAAAAAATATGTTCTCTCAATGAGTGAATTCAGAAAGTTATATTAAAATATACTTTCCATTTTAAAATATGATTCTAACCTGCCAACACTATTAAGTACTAATCAGATATTTTAAGATATCAGTTGAGGCTAACAGAGAAGAAGCCAGAAAAATCACTATAAGGGCCAAATCACTGTGGGAAATTCAGGACACCAGCCTGGAAGAGAGTAGGAGAGCAGCTCTCCAGGGAGGGCTCCAGTGGAAAGTGTGGAGTCAATCAAAGACAAGACTAGCATATTTCACCAAGAAAAAAGAAGGATCTTCCACTGATGGCAAAGAGACACCCAAATATAAACATTTCATCAGATAACCCCAGAGAGGCTTAATCACTGAGTTGTCTTTTTTTCCAGATCTATAAAAATAGGTCTGGTAACATCCTTACAGAATTGTGTGAAAATTTGAAAATGGAGATGTAAATACTAAGTCCCCCCAGGCCTCAATAAACAGGTACTCTTACCATAATCCCCTATGATCGCAAGCAGATGGCACCCAAAAGGGTATAAGCCAAGGGTAGAAGCTGATGAAAGACTGGAGGGGAAATGCCTATTTGACATCCCATTCCCTCAGTGTACAAAAAAATAGGAGAAAAAAGCCAGCATTTGATAGGGTAGTTGTAGCTACACAAGTCTGAACATGAGCAGCTGGTCTTTCCCCTGGCACCTCCCCAGCTGCAAATGGCAGCCAGGACGTTCTTGGGAGCAGCATAACAGGGCATAGTAGGCCAAGAGATACCCTTGATTCCCTTATTCCCAGAAGAGATGCGATTATGAAGTTTTAGCTGGTGGTAAGGCTTGACATCCAGTTATTTCAATGTTCCTTTAGACACAGCTCTAATTTATTCACTCATTCATGTATTCAATACTGTTCTTTGGCATAATGAGCTTATCATCCACAACTGAAGTTCTTGACTTTTCTTGTCTATGTTTTCGTCTTTTAAAAACTACTTTCATATTTAGGTGATGCTTCAATAGTAATACACAAGATGCTTATTAATTGCCAAACTGTAAACTCCAGGAGTGTTAAGTCTTTGGATAACTTTTATGTAAAATTTTCACTTTTGATATCATGAATAAGAAGTTCCAAAATAAACATGGCCTTATAAGATACTCATTGTTATCCAAACTGGAAAAGTTTTACTAGTTTCTTGAATCATAAGTAGTTAACAATTGTTCAAAATACATACATTGAAGCCTTTCTTGAAGATTCATATAAATATATATTTGAAAATTTCTTTTTAAGAATTTTGTATGAAATAACCTAATCTAGCCAATGCATGAATGTAATAAGATTAATAAACTATTTTCCAAGGAAAATAAAATAATATTTAAATTGCACAGATAAAAATTCTATCTCACTCTGAAGAAACAGAAAAGCTCTTACCTATCAACTGCAAAAAAAATCATCTTTTTATTTGTCTAGAATTTTATAGTTATTTTGTTTTCACAGGAATAGATTATCCTTATTTGGATAAAATGGGTGACTATCTGACTTTTTCCCCCACGATTATTATTGGTACTCTAACACTAATTTCATTTAATATCAACTTACAAAATATAAACTAAATGGGAAAATATATGATTTTACTTGACTACTGTTATATGACAGGAAATAGGTAAACTATAGTTGAATGTCAATTTTTCAATCAGTGTTTCCCATAGGTTAAGAGAACTCTTTATTTAAAAATATTTCAGTTGCTAAAAGAAAAATGGGAAAAATTTAAAATGTAGGTGTACATTTTCAAAGACTGGAGAATTTAAAATTTGTGACAAAAAGCTTTAAAAATTAGTTATACACTTGCTCCTTAAGCACCCAAATTAATTTATGAAAAGGGTGCTATTCACAAAGCTTCTTAGGAAGTGAGATGGTCCTACATGACCCCTGCTATTGTTCTGACTTGTGTACTCATGACAGCAGCAATCTTAACTTTCCTGGGACCCATAGATCGTAGTTTCTTCAAAACATTCAATTCTCCATGAATCATTTGATAAGAGAACTCTGTTATTAGCTGAGCAAAGAATGTTCTGATTAATCTCTTTTTTCCTATCCACTGGGCTGATCTTGCCCTCTGACCTCCGGGTACCCATAGTCATGTATCTTATAGCATCAGCTACTCTGAAAGTCTATCTAACCCTATCAGCACTGAAGCACTAGATCACCCCATCTTCCTCCCGACCCTGGCAGTAACACCATGACCATATTTCCCCTTAGATGAACTGCATTTAATCAATTTCTGATTTCATTAGGTCAAGAGTCATCTTTCTTTCAATAATAGGTCAAATCCAGAGGACTCTTCGCTCTAACTCTCTGGCAGTATTTCCTTAGGATTAATCCACTACTGTGATTGTAAACAAAAGGAAAAAATGCTCTTTGATCTGCTTTAAAATTTTTTCTGTTTAATACCATGACTTTAGAAGGGGAACATATTAATATCTCATTATAAAGTTAGGCATACAATATTCACTTATTATTATCATATCAAGTTTAAATTGCCTTTGCTAATAGTGACATTTAAAGGGTTATTAAAATGATTCCTGTGCCCCCAAAAATGCATGATTTTGAGTATAAATAATCTATTTTTTTCTACACAGATTTATAGAGAAAAAGAACTTTCTTTGTTTCTAGAGAAAAAGAATTTATGCTTCTTCTATTTAAACTTCTAAATATAAGAAATTTCCTTTTTAATGTATCTATCTGAATGTCTCAAGTAGGTCTAATGTTATGCTTAGGGAAAAATGCAATTGTAAATATATAGGATCCTTGACATTTTCTTAGAAGTAAGTCATGATACAGCTTATGTCTTTTAAGTAAACTCAGGTATTGATTTCACTCAAAACTATGAAATAATCACAAAATACCTGATGTTTATGTGAAAATTCAATGAAATATGATCTACACCAGGGCTCAACTTCCTCAACTCCCTCATGGATGACTTTGGAAAAATAAATGAGTCTGGGACTTTATCTTTTTTATTATTTTAATAGTACTTGAAGGCAAATATTCTTGCTGTATAATTTTCCTAAGTAGATATACAAAATTAGTTGGCTTTTAAAATGGAATCATGAAGCTGGGCATGGTGGTTCATGCCTATAATCCCAGCACTGGGGAGGCTGAGGCAGGAGGACCCTTGCAAGTTCAAGACCAGCCTAGGCTACAAAATGAGCTCAAGGCCAGCCTGAACTGCATAGAGAGATGGAACAAAAAGACAAAAGAAAAAAAAATGGAATCATGATGGGGATGCCATGACCAACTATAAAATAAAGCACTCAGATCTTTCTGTCAGATATGGTATCCATTAAAATCCAAAATTTAAGTCAAAAGTCAAGAATTATTTTGCCTTCTTATTCTTCCCCTTCCCCTTCTCTTTTTCCCTCCCCCTTCCTCCTCTTCTTCTCCTTCTCCTCCTTCTCCTCCTCCTTCTTCTTCTTCCTTCTTCCTCTCCTTTCTCCTCTTCCACTTTCCCCTGATCTTCCTTCTCCCTCTGCTCTTCCTCTTTTCCTACTTCTCATTTCCCTACTATTGGTTAATGGTTTGTAATCAAAGTATTGCACTTGAAAAGTGTAAGTCCCTCTATAGAAAGCTCTTGATTGCCTGTGAGACCTGCTTTTTTCTATTATTCCATTCCCCACAATTTATGTAAGTGCTGTTTGTAATCCCTGATGTTTACCATTACATGCTGACTTTTACCCAGTCAAGGTTTCCTCTTAACTAAATTAACTTCCTAAAGGGCTGGAGATTTAGCTCAGTGGCATAAGCACCTTCCTTACAAGCAGGTGGTCATGAGTTCAATCCCCGGTACTGACAAAAAAAAAAAAAAGGAAGTAAATTAACTTCCTGTAAGACTTGGTTCTGGACAAATATCTCAATATTTGTATCATTTACTCTAATATTCTATTTTACTTTAAAAAATTACCATGGCTCATGCTTATTCTTAGTTTTGTATGATTGCTGTTCCTAGGAATTCCCAATGTTCCATTGAGGGTAATAAAATGTTAAGAAATGTTGTTTCAATAATGATTGGAAAATTCTACAAGTAGTTTTCTTTAAAATCAACTTATGTAGGCAAAAATCCAGTTTATTGCAAAAGTTATATAAAGGCTAGCTTTTAGCATCCTTTTCTAAATGTTATGTAGGATTGTATAGGAAATTTGAGCCTAAGTGACAAAAAATTACAGTAGATTTTTTATTGTCAGGCTATGCGACTCTACAATTTGGGCAAGTTTCTAAACTCTATGAGTAGGGATTTAGATTAGTGGCACAAGTGCCTGCCTGGCAAGTGTGAGGTCATGAGTTTGATCCCTGGTTAAAAAAAAAACAAAAAAAACAAAAAAAACCTAAAGTCTTCTGAAAGTGATTTCCAGAAAAATAGTGGATTTTTTTCATCTTACTATAAATTAGTAAATATATGTATGTATATAATTTTAAGTATATGTGTTAGCTGAGGATTTAGCTCTGCGGCAGAAGCACCTGCCTGACAAGTGCGAGGTCACAAGTTTGATCCCCAGTAACAAATAAATAAATAAAATACATGTGTTATATCTAAAGGTACTGTATATACCAGACCTAAAATAAATCTGAGAATTTTGTAGAATATACAGTATGCCATAAATATTAGATATAATCATTTTGATGGGTAACTTTTGAGTAAAATAATTACAACTTTTGTTTGTCCACTATAAATCAACAAATTTATACCTTTAGAACTACAACAGAAATTCATTTTTGCTAGAGAATAAACAAGTTTATGACTGGCTAAAAGTTTAAATTTTAATATTTTCATTGTTCAGTTGACTCAGGTCATTATATATACTTGTCATTATATATACTTTAATTTTATTTCCTTCAAGGATCTGAGATTATGTAAAATAATATCATTCCTTATGCTACTCTGCTATTGCAATCTCTAGAGATTTAATTTCACAAAATGTTGGTTACTTGTATAAAATAATAAAATAATAAAATAATATGCTACTATAATTTTCAGTTTTGTGTAGGTAATTTCACTTCAAATCAATAAAAGATTTGTTTACTTTTAATATTATATAAATTAATTCAAATATATATGTCAAGACAATATCCCAAAAGCATCTGATAATAAAGAGATGAATTTTTCTGACTAAAATAAAAATACAAATGTGAAAACATGGATGAAGAGCTATTTACAAGGTGTGAACTGAAAGATGTTAGAAGTCTGACCTCACCAAAGTACATTGCATGTCCACTCTTCCAAATGCATTGTAATATCTGAAATGTGTAATCCTAGCTGACCAAGCCGTCATTTGCTTAAACCAGAATTGCCCTCATCCATTAGATTTTGAGTGCCTGAACAGTGTAAGCATGACCTTCCGAGCATTACTCTTCCCATTTTCATTGCCTAGAACAGACTGACATCTCATCATGTTCAATATTAAATGTCTGGGTAAGTAAACAACTGACAGAGTGACTGACATAAGAACCCTGAGAAATCTTTGTAAGTCTGATGCATGAGGAACAATGCAAAAAGTTGATTTTAAATGCCCTTAACTTCTTATGGGGAGAGGATATTAGGGAGTAACCCCAGAACATTTTCACTGAGCTGTACCTCCAAATGTTTTTTGCTTTATGTTAAAACAGGGTTTCACTTAGTTACCCAGGTTGGCCTCCAACTTGTAATCTGCTTGTCCATTCTCTTGCCTAAAGGGATTATGAACATGTGCCCCACACCCATCTGCCCATGGCCTTTTCATGGATGTGTGAATTTCTCTGGAAACAAACTCCAAGAGAAAGGCTTGATTACTGCTGTGAAAGTTCAGGATTTTTTTCAAATGTAGAATAAAGAACTATAGAGAAAACAATGTATGCCTATTATAAGAAGAAGGAAGATCCATAGAGCATGAAGTTCTCTATGAACAGCAACAGTTTGGTGAACTTATAATGTACAAAATATGGAGGCAACAAATGGAAATTGGCTCAAAAGGAACAGTGAGTTTTTGGCACGGAAGACAGAGTTTTGGGCTTTGTGCTACAAATAATGGATGTCCAGTGAAGAACATTTTTGTAGACAGGAGGCATCCACATATCGAAAATTTAGAGTAACGCTTTCAAGGAAAATGTGGACAATGTCAAAAATGCAGATTAGCATAATAGAATAAAAGATGAAACACAAGGAGATAAATTAAGATTACACTACAGTAGACCAAGTAAAATGTGCTACAGATTCAAACCAAGCAGTAGGAATGGGTGAAAAATGCTCCAGAGAATTCTGAAATGACTTTGATAGATCATCTTGACATATGTCAAAGTTCTTCACAATTCTCAAATACCCTTTGCCATGGTGTGTTTGAAAAAAAATTAGTATGCCAATGAATTCATCAGAACCTGAACCTGATATCTCATTTTCTTAGGAGTTTATTAGATTCTCACTATGCCAAATTAAATCTATAGTCCAACAATAACCATGTCCCTAAAGAGTTTATTGTAAAAAAGAAGACCCACTGCAAACCCACTGAGTAGAACCTGCATGAATAGGTGACATCCTCGCATATTAAAATTTGAGGAACACTTTGCCATATCACCAAAATAGTTTAATTAAATAAGGATATTGGTACATTTTATATATTCATAATAATCACATTCATAAAAGGGAATTTGTACCTATACTGGGTAGTCTTCTTGATTCTTTTTTCCCTGTTCTCTTCACTTCCCTTCAACTCCTCCTCTCCTCCTTATTTAAAAATATTTTATTTTGATTTTCCTTTTTTCTTCATTTTTTCTCTTTTCCCTTCCTTCCTCCCTCTCATTTCCTAAGTTCCCCTTCCCATTTGACCATTCTCTTCCTATTTCACAACATCTGTTAAAAATTTTGGTCCTTATTTACACTTCCAGTCTCTCACACCAGAAAAACAATATCATATGTACAAGTGTGTCCAATTTATTTCACTGAACAATATAGTCTTCATGTGCATCCATTTACCTAGAAATGTCTAAAGTTTGTGCTTCATTATGGCCAAGTAGTACTCCACTGTATAAAAACTACATCTTCTTTATCACTTCATCAGTTGATGGGAATTTTGGATGTTTCCAAGATTTAGCTATTACAAATTGTGCTGCTATAAATATAGGTGTTCATATATCACTGTGGTATGGTGTATTTATTTCTTTAGGGAAAGTACCACAAAGGAAAATAAATGGATCAAATGGAACTTCTAGTTTTACTTTTTTGAGGAATGTCCACACTGATTACCACAGTGGTTGCACCAGTCTCCACTACCACAACCATTTATTGCCACATTCCTACCAGTATTTATTATTGGTTGATTTCTTGATAATAACTGCTCTTTCCAGAGTGAGATGGAGTGTTGGCATTGTTTTAATTTGCATCTCTCAAGTGACCAGTGGTGCTGAACATTTTTTTGTATATTTATTTGCCATCTGTACATCTTCATCTGAGAAGTCTGTATGCATCTCAGATGCTCAGATTTGGATTAGTTCTTTAAATCTGAAGAGGTCATATGTATTTTAGTTCGTTACTTACTTTAGATATTAGTCCTTTGTCCAAGGAATAGCTGTCAAAAAAAATGTTTCACACACTTTGGGTTATCTGTTTACCCAGTTGGTGATTTCTTTTGCTGTGCATAAGCTTTTTAATAAGATGAGATCCTAGTAGCTGAATCTCTGTCATATTTCACATGTGATTAAGGTTTTGTTTATAAAGTCTTTGCCTACACCCATGTCTTCAAGAGGTCTACCTATTCTCTTTCAGCAAATTAAATGTTTCTGTTTTAATATTTAGATCTTTAATTCATTTGGATACTAGTTTAGTGCCTGATGAAAGATATGAGTCTAGTATTAGTCTTCAGCACATGAAAAAACAGTTTTTCTAGCACTATTTGTTAAAGAGGCTATCTTTTTTCCAGAGAAGATATTTGGCTTCTTTGTCAAAAATAAGGTACATAAATGTGTTTGGAGTTGTTTCTTCATCTTTTCATTTATTCCACTGATGCTCAGGGTTTTGTTGTTGTGGTTATTGTTGTTTATTTGATTGATTTTCTTTTTCTTTTGCAAGTGCCATATTGTTTTTATCATAATAGCATTGTTGTATAATTTCAAATCAGAGATAGTGATGCCCCCTGCCTTGCTTTTGTTCCCCAGAATTGTTTTTGCTATTCATAGGCTCTTCTGGCACCATAATTTTTAGAATTTTTTCCCTAATTCTGTGAGATATTCTATTGGTATTTTGGTGAGAATTGCATTAAATCTGTAACAATTTAGGTCATTTTCTTTGTGTTCATTCTTCCTAACTAAGAGCAAGGGATATTTTTCCAGCTTGTTATTTCCTCTTTGCTCTCCTTTTTCAGAACACTGTAGTATCAATGTAAAAATATTTTATTTCCTTCACTAGATTGATTCATAAGTATTTAATTTTTTCCGCTATTTATTTTTGAAAGTAAAGCACCAGACAGTTACTTTGGGGAACTTTGACAAGACCTACTTGTATACAAGACCTGTCTAGTCTACCTTTTTGCTAACTAATCCTTCATGTCATTATCATGCTGGCCATTCCGTGACAATGTCTGAAGTTGGATGGTAGATATTTATTTGATTTCTTCAATCACTTCCAAATAATGATTACAAAGGCATTGGTACAGAATCAAAATTTACACTTCTTGTGTAACTTTTTCCTGCTCCACACCCAAGTTTGAACCCTAAATTGGCCATCTCAAAAAGTCAAGAGTTCTAGCCGAATGACAGCAATAACAAAACATAATTCTAAGAATAAACTGCACCAGAAGAGAAGAGAAACCAAAGCTGCAAGCAATTCCCTGGAAATAATCCACTAATTCCTTGGCTATAACAATGTAGGAAATACATTAGGAATTCTGTTTATACTCTACCTTCCATTTGCCCCTGGAACATGTAATCCTGCATGTGGACTTTCTTTGCTGTTGTTGTTACTTTCCTTTTCCAAAAGCAAGAATAATATTTGATTGTTTAAATGTCTTTATTCTTTTGTTGCTCTTAAGTTGCTGGATGCCTTATCTGTTGGCCTTTCACGCTGGATGTACTAGCACTGGATGAGTTACAGCTGAGCTATTTTGCTGGTACAGTTAGCTTATCAGCAGTGCCTGCCAAAACCACCTAGGCCCACAGGACTGCACCTCGGTCAAGTTGTTTTGAAAAATTTCAAAGAAAAAAAAAGAAGGATAATTTGGTTGTCAAAAAAAATGGAGAGTAAATTTAAAATACAGTTTGATTAACCCTTCTAGTAGTATGAGATTTCACTCACTGAGAGCTGATAATGGTTATTTCTTTTAAAAAAAATCATCTTCAGTTCACATTTTTTATTCTACAAAACAGAAACTGGAGCAGCAAAATGATTATCCTTTTGCCAATAAAAATCTTTTTTATAAGTTTGTCCCTAAATAGTTATCTAGTCTTTTAAAATTATTTTGCATAGTAATGGAACAGGTTGCAAGAAATCCTTGAAAATTTTAGATGCATTAGATTCACTTCACTTATTTAGCTTTATTACTTCAAAACACCTTCGACAAAAATAATTTTTTTCCTAGTCAGTACCTGTTTTTGTTTATTGATATTTCAGTCTTCGTTTCTAAATTGCATATAACTGATTTCCATAGTAAAGTTTGGCTGAAAACCCAAAGCATTTTTGCTTAACTTGTTTTTATTGAACAAAATCCAGACTTTTAGTCAAGAAGTGTTAGATATTAATCACATATGAGTGGGATCATTAAAATTTCCTTTACCTTCCAGATTGGTGGGTCATTATGGATTCCTAAGAAGTGAGGTCACTTGATAATCTTTGTAATTACATAAAAGAAATCATTTTTTTAAGTCTTACAAGAAGCTTTTAATTACTGTTTGAAGACCCTGTTAGGATAAACCTATGTTGTGTTAGTATAGATGTGACTTGTGAATTGAAAAACACAATGTTCTCTGACTCAGAGCTCTTAGAGTTACCCTTTTCAGCTTGCACACTTCTAACTGTTTAACACTGTTCATGATTGTTTTTTAATGATAAGTAGAGACTTTCTGATTGAAATACAAATTCTAGCATCATTTATTAACTATTGTATTTCTAACTTTATAGAAAATTAGAGGAAAAATGCAATATTTTAATTACAATTAAGAATAATTTATGACAATTGACAGTGAGTCACATCCCTCCTCTAAATTATTGTTGCTTTTCTTCTTTCTTTTCTTGTAACCACTTCTCATCTTTGACTTTGAAACCCAATAGTTTAAACTTGGTTCTTATTTCAGTGGGCTAATCCCCTTTCATAAATCATGCTCAAGAGCTGAAATAATTTGCACATCATTTAAAGAGTATTTGCTTTGAAATATTCACCTCAAGCCCTTTTGTATATCCTTTCTCTCTAAAGATTTGTAGTATTTGTTTTGTTCTCTGAGGTATAAAAGACCTGGATAAACTTTATTCCTGTTGTGTCAAGATTAGTTAACGAAAATGCATATTAATTCAACAGGGACAGGAAGAAACCTCAGTAAAGATGATCATACATATGCCTCTCAGGAATAGCAAAGCACAAAATGTCAGTCTTCAAATCTCCTTGGACTTGCTCGAAAGAGTATTGAGGGATTTAAATTTCCAGAATATGTCTACAAATGTAATTTCTTTGTTGTGGAGAATGGGAGCTACACTGATTATTTTTCCCCAGAAAATTGATTCTAATTTGTATTTGAACAGAAATTAAGCTATCTACAAAAGAGCTCTTCCAGAATACGGAGGAAAAACTGTGACAGAAAGAATAAATTTAACAATAACACTCATATACCTGACATGTTCAAAAATTTTAGCTATATTTTTTGTTAGACCTCAAATCCTAAAATGAAGTTTATCAGCCATTTTGTTTCCTACAAAAAGGTGAGACTGGAAGAAACTCACAAAATCAGAACTAGATACAGTTAGGTAAAGTTCAATGTTACTTTTATATTAATAAATTCAAAATTTACAATTAGCTAGTAAACACATAAAAAATAATACTGGTTTGTCCAGTTAATGTATGATGCCGTGAATGCTCAGATATACCCTATTCTTCTCTTAAACTGAAAATGATCATAAACTTTTTGTACTTAAGTGCTTGTCCAGAAATGGCTAAGTAGATTCAGGGATAATAAATCACTCATACGGGTCCAGCCACCCACAGTCTTGTTCCACTTCTCTTCTTCACAAGTGTAGTAATAGACATTTCCACAGTCCTTAGGGTGCCAAATTTTGCACCATTAGGAAAATCTGCAAGTAGCCTGATTTATCTTCTTCACTCAGTTAGCTAAGATCCAACTAAGTAAAAATCAGCAGGAATGAACTCGAATTGTTAAACTTTTTTAATAAGGAGATGCAACAATTACAAGTTTTCTCCATTGTCATTTCAATTTACATGGGATGTGAGGCCCCTGGTGAAAAAATAATCAGATGAGATCTCAAATTGTAGGTGCATGGCTGATGATGCTGACTCTGAGTTTTCATTATACACAGAGGATTGTCTGCTGTTTGCAATTAATCCAGACACAATCGTCTTGGTACTTTGGGAGGAACGTGGAAGAAATAGCCGTTTTATAAGTTGTAAACTCCTAAATTACCCTAAATTAGAGACACTATTAATCCAACACTTAGATATAGATAGGACCTGCCTATTGTTAGGCTTATCTTCCCCTGATGGAGAAATCAATTAAATATTTAGGATGTGGAATACCTTCCAGGTTGGAGAATGCATTTCATTTAAATTATGGCCTTCCAAACTGAAACATTAAAAGAGATCTTAACGGATGGAAGCACATTACTGTCTCTTGGTTTGGCCACATTAACACTTTAAAAATGAATGTGCTTCCCAGGATTTCCTATTTGTTCCACCAGCTGCCTGTCGATGTGCCAGATAAACAGTTTAAGAATAAGTATGTAAAAGATGCGTGTGTAACAATCTGTGTGCTGAGGTGCTCTCTTACCGAGTCCCCAACTGTGGCCACTGTAGATTTTTTCTCACTATTCTGCCAGTATAAAATGAGTGTGTTCATTGAATCTGGAAGAGTAGGAGGAAAATCAACAAGTGAAGCAGTTAGACCTCTCTTAAAGACCTGTGTGCGTGATCTTTTACCATTTCTTTTTATAATTTTTCTTACCAAGTATGTAGTGATTAATAACACAAGTTTCGAAACAATATAGTCAAATTTGAAACAAATACAGCTCTCCTCTTATAAAAGTGTGCAGCATGAAGGGAATCATTTGATTCTCATTCAAGGACCATCACTATGTCAAATTATATGCAGTTATTATAAAAACAAAGTTGTCATGTCTCCCATATTTCAGAAACATGGTATAGAAATAGCTAATGGATCATGTTTTACTAGTTTGTAGGCACAATTCTAAGTATTTTAATGTACTGTCTCATTTAATCCTGTCAATACTTCTGTGAGAGATATTGGTCATATTATAATATTGCTTTACCTATCAGGTAATGAGGCGCTGAACATTTAATCTACCAAAAAGTACACAGTTAATAATATGCCTATTTCGAATTTAAAACCAGGCAGTCTAACTTCACCTGAAGCTATAGACATTGTTCTGTGAAACTCTTGGCTTCTGCCATGAAGCAGATGACTTCTCTTTCTAACTCTAAAAACTTTGAACTAGTCACTTAACTTCTGTTTTATAATCTTTTAGCTCATTTAACTTCTGTTTTAAAATCTTGAAAAGTATCAGTAATTAATAGCACTAGTAATATTAATAAGTACCTGCCTATATTGTTTGGAATCATAAATTAGGTTAAATAATGTGATGCTTATAGTAATGTTTGGCACAATAAAAGGTAATCACAGGATTAGTAAATATTTTATTTTCTTCAGCTGTGTTTTCAAAAGTATTCCTAATGTAGTTAAGAGAGGTTTACCTTAAAGATAAATGATTGAAGTTCTAAAGTATTGATATATTTTCAAATATGTCTTTAGACTTGATGGGGAGATATAAAATATCAAGTTAAGCAAGTGATTAACAGAAGGCTATCACCTTTTGAACTGAGATAAGTGCCTGTCCTCATCCATTGTAAAACTATAAGAGTCTTCGTTCACAATTAACGTAATATATAACATATCATGTTATATGATCAAATAAAAACATATTTACTCAATCAGAAAAGAGATGGTAAATATAAGAATCAATTTATTAGTTTCTATGCAGATTCTTTGTGCCAAATCTGATCAGTGTGAATCCCTTGCTTGAAAAGAAAACAGCAAATAGCTCGCTAGTATCATCATGTAACTTGGATAGATATAGTTCAGAAGTATGCCTCAGAAACAGAACATAAAACTGCAAAGTACAGTGAAGTTTCAAAAATTTATTGAAAATAAATTTTTATCAGTATTTTTATGGAACATAAACAAAGGGAAACAAGTTGCTCCTTTTAAATTTGGATGGAAAAAATATCCAGAAGCCTTACTTTGTCAGTGAGATAACCTGAGGAGTTTTATTTACAAGTAACTGATACCTCATCTTCAGTCTCAAAAGCCTGAAAATCTCTGGTGGCTTAAGGGATAGTTAAAACAGTTCAAGATTAGTTGGAAATCAGGCAAGTATTTGTAAATAAGGGAGAATAATATGTAGATATGTTTATTCTTTCTATATGCTAAGATGGTGATTGAAATGAAATTAATTTGACTTTAAAACAACCAGAAGTGTGCTTATTTGGCAGGGAATAAGCCTGATCAGTATTAACCATATATTTGTTTGCTTGCTTGCTCATTCGTTTGCTTGGTTGCTTGCTTGGAAGTACTAACAGTAGAGTGATGCTCTCATCTGCTCTTGAGCTCTGCTATACTGCTGAACAGATGGGAGGAAAGAAAGGGGCATAGATGGAGTGATAAGAAAGGAAGGAAAGGAAGCAGAACTCAACCAGCTATATCAACTGGTTGTAAAAGCCAATGAAGAAACAAGCTGCACAATGATGCCTTCCCAAGACTTTTGTTATCTTCAGAATGTTGAGGGATTAATAATTTGCACTGATTTTAATATATTCCTAAGTGAATACCTCAAATCAAAATGATCTATAATTGGGGATTAAGAGAAGACAAATAGGCTCTAAAATGCTAAAATCAATAGCCAGAAGTTAAACAATAAAGATACAAACTCTAAAAAGCCAGAGAAGTAGGAGGAAGAACTTTCCCTACAGATTCATTTTATAGGCTTTGTTGGGAAGTTGTTTTGTCCCATGCAGTTACAAGTAGTAAAATTAAAAATGTTCCAAGTATTCTCAACTCTACATTAACAAAGAGTGTTTGGGTTGCGTTTTTAAGTTACCTGTCTCCTATTCTCTAGCTTGTATATTTTACAAATATGGCTGTTTGATCTCACCAACAACTGAGGCACTACTGACTTTCTAATATGGTTTTTAGTAAATTGTATTGGTAAGATTTTTGTCTCATATTGAATTAATCAGAAATGTTTCATTCATCTTAAGCACAAATTCTCATTCTTAAAGTGGTAAGCTGCTCCATGGACCATGGTCCGCAAAAAGTTTCTAGGGAAAGAGCGTGATAAATAGGAAAGCTACTAACTGGAGTCCTGATGACTTCACCTGCCTAGCCCTGCAAATGAGGATCTGTGACTCTTCTGAAATAGAAACTATGTTAAGTGACCTAGAGTCCAGCCTTTAGAAAGACAATTTACACATTATTTATGTCCTATCTGCTGCCCACCTGGTTGCCCAGCTGCAGTACAGTAAGGAAGACCGTGGGTCCTAGAGCCAGGCTGGCTTTACCAGTGCCATCTGTTAGACTTGGCTAACATCTCCTCAAAAAGCTATAGAACTAAATAACTGCCATCCTCAGTATGCATAGAGTAGCATCTAACACAAAGTAAGTGCTCATTGAGTGTCCACCACCACTATTAGAATTCTATTAGACCAAATAAGCAGTTCATGTATCTTGCATACATTTTTTAAAATGAGTAAAACATGAACAAGAAAGGAGCAAGTTAATTGGTAGTTATAAAAAATGTTTAGAATTATTACAAATGAAATAATGATTATCAATTTTCCATTGTTTTATACTTTAAAATTAAATAATTTAGGAAATGATATAAAGTAAAAAGGTGAAGTGATTTGACTAAGTTTATTTGCAGGAAAAGCATCTTTCCTGCATGTGAGATAAGTGTAATCAATATTTATACATTAATATCAGTAAAATGTAATCACTATATGCACCATTATTGATATTAATGTATACACTTAATATCAATAAAATGTAATCACTATATGCACTATGAATGTATACATTAATGTATACATTAATATCATTAATATCATAATGTATAATGTATACATTAATGTATACATTAATATCAATAAAATATAATCACTATATGCACCATGAATAGTTTTAAGCATGTTGTATGTATTTCTAGTTTCTTTTCTTCATAACATGCTATATGTTAAGAATAATTTTATACTTACAAAAGAGAAATCCATGTTTAATTTTGGAACCCAGATTATAACAAGCAGTATAATACATGCTACCTTTTACAATGTTTTGTATAATTTTAATTTTTCCTTTCTCTTGGCTTTCTTTAAATTGTGTTATTATGTGTCAATACAGTAATACTTGGATGCCTGAAAGCTTCTGATTGCAAACAAGTTGGTTTGCAAACAATTTGGTTTGCAAACAAAAGCTCTGGGCAAAATGTTACTTCCATTTGCAAACTCTGAACCTGTATCCAATGACAAACATGACTACAGCCATCTCCCCTACACAACCGCAAGTAGAGCCATTTTCCCCAAAATTTCAAAATAAGTTAAGTTTGTAAACAGAGGTAGCACTGCATATTAAGTGATTTTTTTCCATACACCTTGGGAGAAAAAAAAGGTTTGTACAGGCCTAAATATTGGTATATAGTAGATAAAAAATAAATTGACCATACTGACAGATGGAAAAAATCACAAATGTCAAGAAAATGTTATTACAAATGGCAAATAAATACATGAAAAAATGTTCATCATCATTAGTCATGAGAGAAATGCAAATTAAAACTACACTGAGATTCCATCTCACCCTAGAAAGAATGGACAGGATAGAAAAAACTACCAACAACAAGTGCTGGAGAGGCTGTGGCGAAAAAGGAACTCTTCTGCACTTTTGGTGGGAGTGTAGACTGGTGCAACCACTGTGGAGGTCAGTCTGGACATTCCTCAAAAAGCTGGGTTTGGAAGTCCCATTTGACCCAGCTATTCCGCTTCTAGGCATATTCCCAGAAGAACTGAAAACATACCACAGTGATGTATGTGCACCCATGTTTATAGCAGCACAATTTGTAATAGCCAGATCTTGGAAACAACCTAAGTGCCCATCAACTGAGGAATGGATAAAAAAGTTGTGGTATTTTTATACAATGGAGTACTACTCAGCTATAAAGAATGATCACATTGGGATATTTATAAATAAATGGACATGACTTGAGACCATACTCATAAGCGAAATAAAACAAACACACATGTATAAATACCGTATAGTCTCCCTAGTATGAGAGTTGGTAAGAGTATATAAGGTTTTATAGTAATCATGATTCCCCATTTCATTGCTTTGAAGCCTTTCAATGTTTTCATTCATCAGTTGGAATGGTTTTAATCTGTTTTGTTTGACTTTATTATGTGTGATGGTATGAACAGCAGTTTTGAAGAAAACAAAACATTATAGCAGCCATTGCTGACTTAATATCATCTTCCTTAGAAGTTCTACCATGCTTCTACTCTGCTATTACCATTGGTTCTATCATGTTGTGTCTTATTGGCATTTTATTATATGTGATAGTATAAACAAATCTTTTTATTCAAAATGAGGTATTATAGTAGCCATTGATCATAGTTATTCGGTTCAGAATGTCCTGTAATTCTTTCATTCTTTTGAACGGTTTTATGCTATTGTGTTATGTTTGATATTATTGTATCTGAAACTATGCTCAACTATAGCAGAGAAAGAGATATTTTGACAGCTACTGTTAATGTCCGGTTGTCTTGTTGTAAAGTGTTGTGTTGCTTATGTTGTTCTGTTCTGATCTGCTTTGTTCTGCCCTCTTTTGTTTTATTCTCTTTAAAATAAAAAAAGTAATAAGAACTATAGGAGTAATTTAAAAACCCAAAATGCATAATTGCCACTGTAAAAGAGAGTGCAAAAGAAAGTGCTCTAAAGGATATAACTGCATGTATGTTTAAGTGTGGAAGATAGATGACCATACTACTGTTTTTGTTAGATTGTTGAGCAGAACTGTTAATAGTCTCACTGTTTGAATGTCTACTTTGTATGCTTTAATTTTGTAACTTGAACAACTATTTTCCAAGATGACAGTATGTAATTTATCAACTAGTGATTTCTTAGTGTTTTTTGTTGTTGTTGTTGTTGTTGTTGTTGTTCTTTTCTTTTTTTCCTTTGGAACTCTATTGTTGCTACCCTTTTTTCTGTTTTGTTTGGTTGGTTTTTTTCTTTCTAAATAAAATTTTTAAAAAAGAAAGCACAAAAGCAATTATTACTAGGAATTTCACATTGAATATTCTCATCAGAGTTCTGAAAACATTCAAATACCTTTTGATGTTTCAGAACAGTGTTAATATAGCCAGAGATTAATGTTTTTTCAGAAAAAAAAGAAAATGTTATCAAGAAATAAATATATAAAAAGCATAAAGTCCAGCATTTATTGATTTGACAGATAGTGAGTTTAAATGTAAAACAAATTTAATGTAATTTTATTTTTCAAATTGGTGAGATTACTCTATGCACTTTCTTAGACAGTTTTGCTAAAAAAAACTCCCACATTTGCATTCATAAATAATTTACTTTTTAGTCTTAACAGATACCATCATAAAATCTACACACATAAAAATATTTTATATCAGCATATAAAATGTAACCCTAGATTAACATTTGTAAGATTGTAGTGAATGTATAAAAACATGTTTCACATATTTTGTTATTAATATATATATGAACTCTGAAACTTAAATAAAAATCACACATTTTAAATGTATTAAATTTTAAATGTATTAAAAGTTACACTGCTAAAATATTAACAATCATATGGTAAAGCCTCAAAGAAATTTTTAAAATTCTAAACGCAAAAATTATACAGAAACGTGATCTGAATAAAATACAAGAAAATGTAAAATTAAGAATAAGAAATTAGGGCCAGGAATTTAGCTCAGTGGCATAAGCGCCTGCCTTGCAAGTGCACGGTCATGAGTTCAATCCCTGGTACAAAATAAAAAAAGAAGAAGAAATTAAACTAAGTACTTCAAATAACTTATTTTAACTTGTTCATTAAATAACATCCCCTCTGCATAATTTTATCTTGGAAGAAACCTAACAAATATAAACCTGATAGTATGCAACCAAGGAGATACTCATGGGCAAATGCATAGCGTTAAATATGTTAGTATAAAAAGAAAGTAAAACAATTCTGTAGCTTACTCAAGAAACATTTTTAAGTTAGTAAATATGACTAAGAAAATCTGAAGTTAGGAATAATGAAATTATAAAAAATCAATTAGAAAATAAAAATAAAATTATTGAGCTAATTGCTTTCTTTAGAATATAAACAACCTTATTAATAATGAAATGAAGATAATTCAAAAAGACTAAGTTAAAAGAACAGAAAAGTACAATAACTATAAATTAAGATGTGAAACAGATATAGAAAAATTAAATTGAAACAAAGTGTATAAACATTTTTTTATGAAAGTTTGAGAAAGCCATGAAATTTGGAAAAAATAACCAAAATAACTAAACAAAATAAAATGTCTCAATACATTCCAAATCTATCTTTAAAAGCATTCAGTTATAAAGATTTACTGATGAATGATGTCATTCTCTAAAGAACATTCCATTTTTATAGAATTTCAAAACACAAATAATTCATGAGAAAAAAATCTTCATATCTGTAAGTAATCAAGGCAAGAGAGAGAGACAGACAGGGAGAAGAGCCATGCCACCACTGCAGTGCTGCTGATACCAACATCATGGGAGGGGTCTCATTAGACACAAAATGCAAGTATGATCAGAGATTCTGATTTTCCATGATTTTTCTCAAGGAATACAGCTCTGCCTCCTGCACCAACTCAGCTGTGTGTTCAGAAATTAATGAAAGGGAAGCTGATTCCTGTTGAAAGGCAAATGATCACCAAAGTTTAAAAGCTGTTTATGCCCTTGACAGTTGAAAACACACTCTTAAAGCAAGGAGGTTAAGAATTCTGGATTTGTCAATTAAGATGATCAAAATAAACATTAGTTTTATGAATACTTGAGGAGGCAGAAAATGTATCTCTTTCTTTTTAATGTTTTCATCTCCTTTTTTGATGAACTATTACTGTTGGCTTTGAAGTCATCATTCAGGTTTTGGTGTTTTGTTGTGTTTTGTTTTGTTTTGTTTTTGGCATTTCACAACAAATAGAACCAAACAGAACAATTTTTATAACATTTCCAATACTCAATCTGTGATGAGCTTGAAATATTGTCTCTGAATAATGGTAAACTAGTCAGAATGGCCAGGATCATTTCATCTCTTAATTAGCTATTAAGCACAGAATATTATTTTTTCCATTATTTAATGGACACAGTTTGTAACCCTTCTTTAGCCTTAGGGAGTTAATGCTCTTAAAAGGTATCCCAGAACCATGATTTGAATGCTTGACAGCATCATTTAATACATGTGTTTATATATATATATATATATATATATATATATATATATATATATATATTATATACATGTAAAACAGTTTGATGGTATTTAAGACTGTTAGTGGCCAAAGTTAGCCAAGAAGGAGATGGCTTTTTAAAGACTGTTTCCTGTCTTAACAAGGGTTATCAGATTAAGACTTGAAAACCTCAAGATCACAGCAAACACTGCCTCAGCTCTCACAACAGGTAGTGAAACAGAATGGTGTCTTCCCTGAACTGCTGTGCTGTTAAGTGCTAGGGAAAATCCCCAGGTGCTTTTGCCAGCCTCCGTCCAACTCAAAGGGCCAAGCACCTGTATGTAAGTTAAGTACAAAAATGATGCACCTGATTAGATGAAAAAATACACTTTTTGCCTTATTTCTCTATTTGTTCTAGTAGTGTGTCTAATCATGAAGATGGAATAAGCTGTAATATTTTAGATCTAACATTTTAAAATAAAACTAAAATGGGTGTGACACCTTTTTCATAAATTTAATCAACTTTTATACTTCACAGTATTATAAGCATATGTATAAAATTATATATATATATATATATATATATATATATATATACACACACACACACACACACACACACACACAATCTTTCTATGAACTCCTTGGAAATGTACACTGAACGTTATAACTATTTGTACTCTTAAAATTTTATTTCAATTCTAGAAGTTTATTCGGAATAAATGACAGTAAGCAAAAGGTTGTGATTAAAGTGTTTTTAAAGTTTTAAAATAATGTAAATTTCAACTGTGCCATTTGTTTAAAAACATCTTGGTGCATCCATAGGATTGTATTTTACATAGTCATGGAGAAGAAATGTTACAAATGATTATCCATGGAGTAATGTGAAATAAATAAGGAATAACTTCAAAATTAGTTTCATATGGATCAGTAGACTGATGTGCTTAGTCAGAGATGTATCCTTGCACAAAGTAAGGATTCATACATATCTGCTAAATACTCAAAAAATGGGCATAACAACACCAAAATAGCAACAGCAATCAGACTCAGTTGTAATATAATTATCATTGAGTTTTTTTATTGTTTTTCTCCTACTGTTTCTCTTTCTGTATCTTGCTGATTTCTCATATTTAATGTTCATCTCAAAAATGTGAAAAATTAGGAAAATGTGGCTTTATTACAAGGTGGGCAATACTTATGTGAAAGGCATGTCACCAAGTACTGTTTTGCCCCTGAGTGTTTTTCTCTTTTCTGCTCCAATTCAAAACTCAGGCCCATTCACATCAATTTTCTTTCCCAAACCTCACCCACCATTGACATATGATGATAACATACAGTTTTACTCATTTATTTTATACACTGCATGAAAGCCTGAGTGACAGATGTCTAGAAAAATATGTATTCCAGCATTGAAAAATATTTCTTATGGAAGGGCTCAAATGCACAGATTTAGAAAACAAAGTATCTGAATAATGTTAAATTTGAAATTTTTTTTGTACTCACCATATCTGAGATATGAACCATAAGTTGTGCTTTACTTCTTGATGGTAATTTCACTAGGTTTGTCATTCTCTTTAATATCATTGTTTGCAATTGAATGTTATCCAAGAAGTGAAATAATGTGTTAGGAAATTTTCATCTAAATTTTGATCCTTTTTAACTTGCATGTATAATGACTGCTTCTCCCTGTCATAAGTATAATAGCAAAGTGAGGAGAAAGCTGAATCATTACCACCTTAGAAGAAACTTACGGAAATAATTGCAGAGCAAAGAGGGCCTCAACTGATTCTTGATTGTGTCTTTTTCAGAGAAAGCTCCATACTCTCTGGGAGAATATTGTTTTGTTTGCTTTTTGATGTTGTTGCTGAATTTTATTTTCTTTTTGTGGTTGAAATGTACCTTTTAAAAACAGCAGCTCAGCGTTTTTAACTTTTGAAAACAGATAGTGTATAATGAAGAAATTATTCCTGATTAATAAATTTTTTGCAAAGGCATAATAATAACACACAAAAAAACCTCACTGAAGGTGAGATACACCTCCCATTTCCAGTGGTAGACACAAACTCTCAATCACTAATTCAATATATTACACAGTATCCATATACTGCAGATATGCTAGTAAACAAAACTCATCTGAATTTTCCTTTCTGGAAATGTCCCGCAGGCAGGAAAATGCTAGCTCTAAATCCAAGAGTAATGTGCAATGAGACTATAAGGTAAGTGAGAGTATACATAGCCAACACTTTACCTTTTTACAAAAGATAAATGTTAGACAAAAAAGACCCTCTGTCAGTTTGGATTCAACAGAAAAGCAGCGCCACTACCGATGGATGGATGCATGGATGGGTGGATGGATGGTTGCATGGATGGGTGCATGGATGGATGGATGGATGGTTGCAAGGATGGGTGGATGGATGCATGGATGCATGGATGGATGCACGGATAGGTGATATACAAAAATGTATTATTTTATATAGCTGTGGGAGCTTAAATAGGCAATAGTGAAGTCCATAGGCTAGAGAAGCCTTCAGGAAGGAAGAGCACCATGGATGGAGTCTCACAGGTCTAGGCTGCAGCCTGCTGGTCACAGGCAATCAAAAAGGGAAGCTCAAGAGCCAGCCAAATCTTCCCTGGCAGGAACCCCACACTTAGATTCTCTGAGCTGAGCGGAGGCCTAAAGACCTTTTAGAGAGCTTGCCTGGTCTATCATCATCTAATTCCTTCTACTTCTGATTAATTTAAAGTCAACTGGTGGGAGATGTTAATTTCCTGTAAAAATCCCTTCACAGCATCACCTAGATTAGTGAGTGACTGAATAACTAGGTTCCTTAGTTTAGCTTACCTCCACTGACACATTAGAAACCCATGACAGACACAGTCACTTGCCTAGCATCATACAGTTGTCACGTGGTCAGGCTGGAACTGAAATTGACTTCCCTACTGCCCAGTTGATTCTGCAATGGGAAGAATCATCAGGCACATATTTCCTTCTTCTGTTCTAGAAAACAGCTCCAACAGTAAAGTTATTCTTTCAGCATGTGTCATCCTCTTCCCAAAATATCAAGAAATATAAAGTGACCTATAATTGTTAGAATCCCTATAAACTTAAATGCGTTTTAATCATGACCACTTCTTCAGTCTTGATAAAGTGTTAAGAACTGTAGGAGTAATAAAACCCAAATGTGTAATTGCTATTATAAAAAAGAGAGGGAATAAAGTGCTCCATAGGATATACTGCATGTATGTTTAAGTGTATAGGATTGATAACCATATTACTAAGTTTTTGTTGGATCGTTGAGCAGAACTGTCTTCAGTCTCACTGTTTGAATGTCCATTTCTATGCTTTAATTTTGTAACTTGAACAACTATTTCTAAGATGACAATATGTGATTTATCAACTAGTCATTTCTTAGTTTTTTTTTGAAATTCTGTATTATTTCTAACCTTTTTTCTGTTTTACTTTTTTTCTCTTTAAATAAAATTTTTAAAAATACATGACCTAAGAAGACTTTTAGTAATGTGGCAAAAATTATCTTAAAATCATAAATAAATAAGGAATCCCTCTGAATATTCATGTAAATTTGGAAAAGTATGTTTGGTATTGCTAGACAAGTTATTTATATTTCTAACTTTAAGTGACAAATGTATCTGACAATTTCTAGTGAAAACGATGTCTATTATGATGCATCTAATTTTCCTTCCAACCAAAAATGTTTAAGAAGTTCCCTTTCCACCAACCTCATCAGCATATGTTATCTGACTTCTTGATGATTGTCATTCTTTTCAGAGTAAGAGGAAATTTCAGTGTATTTTTAATTTTTATTTCTTTAATCGTCAGTGATGTTGAAAATTTTTTCCTGTGCTTGTGGGTCATTTATATTTCCTCTTCTGAGAACTGTCTATTCATTAGAGCTGCCCAATTTTTCACTGGTTCTTTCTTTGAGCAAGGGTCTTATTATTTTGAGCTCTTTATATATTATTGGTAGTAGTCCTCTGTCCAATTTATAACTGTGTAAATATTTTCCCATCCTGTGGTTGTCTCTTCACTCTGCTGGTTGTTTCCTTGCTGTATGGAGCTCTTTTAATTTGCTATGATCCCATGTGTTGATTACCAATGTTATTTCTTATGCAATTGGAATTCTGCTCAGAAAGTCCTTGTCTACTATGATATCAAGAGTTTTACATATTTTATCTTCCACTAAGGTAAGTGTGCCTGTTTTAATATTTATATATTTAATCTATTATGATTTTAGTGTAATACATGCTGAGAGATATGGGTCTAACTTTAGTCTTCTGCATGTGTGAAGCCAGTTTTCCCAGCACCATTTACTAAAGAGGCTATTTTCCCTCCAACATATGTTTTTGACCCCTTTGTCAAAAGTGACAGAATATGCCTGGGGTTGTTTCTGCATCTTCTATTCTGTATAATATGTACTAAGATGGGTATAAGTAAGAATGTCAATATTTTATAGCCCTTTAATACATATTATTTCCCTAGTATTTAAGTGATATTGATATGGGGCATTATAAGAATAATGAATATAATCACTGAATCTTTACTGTGTCGATATATGCATATCTAAAATATGACTGATGCAGTGTTTTAAAATTCTTGTTTACATTTATTTTAGCAAAAAAGTAATGCTTTCTATTCCTTACAGTTTAAAAATCCAAACGTTAATATCTTACATATAAGAGCACTAAACTGTTAAAGCTATAATTACTTTTTAAATGTTAGCCAGGTGGCAGAAATTGCATGTTTTATTCATGCTGGTTGCTGCAGTGTATACTTGTGAGCCCAGAACTTGGCAGGCGGAGGCAGGAGGATCTCCACAAGTTCAAGGCCAATCTTGGTAACATAACCAGTTTAAGGCCAGCCTGAACTACATAGCAAGACCCCATCTCAAAAAAGCAAACAAAAAAATTGTATAAATTTTAAATTACTACTTTTGGACACAATCGCATGTAACAGTGAGCTGAAGGCCACTATTTGCTATATTTTAAATTTGTTTCATTTACTCTATTTATGCTTAGTTATGCCATTTTTCAAAAGGTCAAATTCATGTTATTCTCCAAAATACTTCTGCAGAAAAGACAGATAATCCCTTCCATGGTTTGAATAGATGGTTTCCATTTTTAAGCCTCCACTTAAGAGATTCTATGAGTTTTTTGGTCAATAAATTTGTTCTTTCAGCAATGATGAGTTGATTGGGCAACTGATGTCCCCGTCCCTTTCCTTGGTATTTTTCAGACAGGATATCGCTTTCTGATTTATGCTGACCTTGAATTCACTATGTATCCCAGGCTGGCCTCAAGCTCCTGGTTGTTCTCCTGCCTCAGCCTCTTGAGTGCTGAGATTAGATGTGTACTACTGTGCTTGGCCCTTACTTTACTCTTTAAGAAAATGTTTTTGTTGTTATATTCTGTGTAGTTTTCCTCTGTCATGCTAGCAAGGTGGATGAGATTAGGTCTCAGCAAATAGCCCCAGAATGATGAAGAAATTCCAGACTTTTATTTTGGTTGGCTATTGCATTTTTCATCTGTCATGGTTCCCTTCTTCCATATAGGAGGATACGTTATTTGAGCCAAACAATACAATGAGGTTTGGAAACAATTGGCTTTTATAGGCACACTCTTATTCTTTTCATATCCATTTTTTAAAAAAAAAATTGTGAAAATCAAGCCAATTCTTTTTCTTCAAAACTCTGCAGTTTCCCAAGCATCATGGAAAAGACAGCTTGGGTTGAATATTTTTTAAATTTTTGCTTATGAGGAAAAAGAGCTGGTTGTATAAATCCAGAATATATACTTGTCTAAGAAACCATAAATGTATTCTTAGTATTAGTGGAAAGTGGTATTTTACAGGACAGGCATCGTCTTCTGGTTTTAGTGCTTCAAGTTCAGAACTCCTAGTCTGAAAGCCATAAATCAAACACATGCAACCACAAAGCAGGTAACTGAGGGAAGCAATTCTCTGCATAATTCCGTCCTCTCTGTTAAATGATTTTCATTTGTGCAGATACCCTTGAGTGGTTTGTAAACCTTTTAGAAAGTCTGATGCTACAGTTAAAGACCTTAATTTGAATAAAAAGAACTAGTATAGAAGGTAGATAAAATATGACCCATTATAATTACTGTCACATCATCTGCTTTGGCAGTGGCAAAATATACTTCTCATCAAATGTTCATTATAAACACATAACTGAGCAAAACTGGTATAATTATCCTTTGTTTTTGTACTGAGATTTGTACTCAGGACCTAGTGCTTTCCAGGTGGGCACTGTGCTGCTGAGCTGTATCTCCAGACCTATAGTTATCTTTTTATAACTGCTTAACAAGGGCCACTGATCTCCTGCCCAGATGTAAGAGACGCAATAAAACATAGACAAATATATTTTAGTTACAAAGAGAATCAGGATAGTCAGAGTCAAAGTAGAACTGACAGCCAGAGATGACAGTTCCAGTGTCAGCCAGAGTGTCCAGTATTTGTTTGGTACACAGTTTAATTGGGGAGTGTTTGGTACAATGGCAAGCAGAAACCCCAAAATGGCACCCAGGATTTGGGGGCAGATTTATTTACATCAGCAGGCATTGATCAGGATAAATCCCAAAATCAGGCCCTGATCTCTGGTGGTCTGGAGCTTATATTGGATAAGTAAGCAGAAAGTACCGAGGCAGAATGCCTTAGCAGTTGGGAGTTGCTCTGTAAAATATGCATCATAGACAAGTTGTGGCCTTGGGTTGGGCTGCACAGGCACTGTGACCTCAGGTGAGGTGGGCAGCTCACACAGCCTAACCTCATAATTCCTTCTATTTTTTTTCTCTTTCCCTTCATCTCCCAAAAGGTACACATGAGATATCTTAAAAACATACAACTTGGGCAACTCACTCAGGACCCCTTCTGTCTCTCTCTGTCAGACAGAAGCTTTCTTCCTCTCAATAAATATATGCTACTCTGAAAATAAACAAAATGTGCTCCATTGTGCTCAGCTGTTTCTAAGAGACAGGAGCAACTGGATATGAAACAGGAACTACTACTGGGCAACTAACAAACTGAAGTATACTGGCTGCAGGGGGTCATTTTCTGCTATTCTTCCCCCTTTTTTAGTTTCCCTGGCAAATCTTTGCTGGGCATATATATTACATGTGACCTTCTGAGACAAGGCCCGACTAGAATTTAGGCCTGTCTTGTAACATTACTCTGGCGAAGAGGTAAGGCAGTTAATCTGATCTAGGAGAGTGTCCAATGTGCCTTAGATGCTCATCACATCCTGGGCAAGTGTTTGATTGTTCTGTTCTCTTGGGACACCATCCATACAGTTTAAGGCAAAAAATACAACTAGCAGAGGATGAGGAAGCAAGGACTGGTGTAAGCAGAATCCAGATTAATTAACAAAAACCACAGCCAGCAGTGGGGCAGGGAAGCAAAGGCAGGGTAAGCAGCCTGAAAAGACACAAAAATCAAGGGGAATAGGTGTGGAACATCCTATGAATGATGTCCTCAGGCTTCGGTCATGCATGGATTGGTCAGGGTGCATTGTGTCTTCAGAATGAGCCTTGGATGAGATGTCCAGGTAAATGTTTTAATGGACCTAAGTTTGGATTTCTGAAACTTGTAGAGGTAGCTATTATGTATCAGAGTTATATGTATGTGCAGGTATGTCTACAGATATAGATGGTCTTTTAACTGGGTATAAGCTATATGTAGTTTTATACTTTATTTCTGTATCTTGAAATGAAAAGAGTCCACTATAATAAATGAGGTGACGGCCAGTGACACAGATGCTGAAGTCTGAGCTGTTTGCAGGTGCCAGTACTGTGGCCTGAGCTTGCAGAAGAAATGGTAGGGGGCAGGTCCAACTCTGATCTTTCAGGAATATTCAGTAAAGTTTTCTGGCTGGAGTTGATGTTTCTGGTAGTTGGATCCATGGAGGGGACTTTGGCCTTTGAAATGGATTATTTTGTGTCCTGTGTGGCAGATCTCCAAATAGCAATTTGCTATATAGATAATCCCTGCAGAAGAGTTTTGGCCAAAATAGTTTTGTCCTAGGTGATCACAGAATATCTAGCCTGTCAGACTTCATTCCAAACAGACCCACTCCCATCCACAAACAGGGTATACTCAGCATCTGTCAGAATATCCATTTTTTAGAACATATCAGTACAGCAGTTGGCACCTGGACACTTAGGTCTCCATCTAAGGTAAGCTTGTAAGCTTTCTTGATCAGAAGGACAATGACTGTTGGAGGACAAAGGCAAAGCGGGGAGGCAGCCCTTAGAGGTCATTGGGTGCTCCCAGAGATGGACAGTCTGAGCAAGCAGCTCCAAGAAGATTGAGTTTCTTTCTTGTAATTGGTTTCTGCCAGATACTGTAGCAGAACTTTTGCATCTTTTCATCAGGCAGCTTGAGTGTCATTAATCAAAAGTATTTTTTCAAAGAGAAAACAAGTTTTTGAACCTCTGGGAGGTTGAGTCCAGGTCACTTAACTTTTGAGCCCAGAACTGAGGTCTTTCCATTTAAAGTCAAAGAGAGGTTGGCTGACAGGAGCCAATCAAAGGCAGAAGAAGGCATTTTAGGTCCAGGAAGTTGTACCAGCAGGCTGTGGGTGGTAGAAGACTGAGGCAGTGTATACAGAGGGCAGTCACAGTGACACTGGCAGCTTGCAGATCTTGAACTGGTTTCTAGGCAGGAGAGATGAACTGTTTGATGCAGGTTTGTGTTGAGTGGGGCCAGAGCTTGATGACCAAAGGGTCATGATTGATAGCAAGCCCTGAGTGTGAGTCCTTTGTCCATACTTCTGGAAAGAAGTCTCAAAATTTCAAGGTTATGATTATAAGGCATTTCAGGCTGATGTAGGCAGTATTCTCCCTTATGGGGTACAGTCAAGGTTAATATCAAGTCTGGGACAGTGGACCCAAGTGTGAGGGAGGCTGATGACATCGCTGGAGAGTTATAGGGCACTCATGCATGTACAGGAATCCGTCTCACAGGAGCTGCTTTGGCAGAATTTCTTTGCAATATGGGCTCAGTGGGTAACTTCAGTAACTTTAGACATGTTTACTGACTTCTTGCCTTCCTCTTTGCAGTTTTCCAGGAGAGCAGTGTGGTACTGATCTAAGGTTTCATGGCCTTAGGTCACATTAAGTCCCAGTTTGTACATGCTCAGGGAGAACTGTGTTCACCCAAGTGTCAGGATCAACCACAGAGATGATCGACTTTTGACTTTAACCAGGCATGAGCCCCTTTAAAATATGATGGCATTCTTCAGTGTTAAACAGTCTGGAGGAGATACTGACTGGAGAGCAGGAGGCTACGATGCAAGAGACAGAACTGGTGGCGCTGGTGTTGTGGCTGGCTGCACAGCTTGGGGTTGATGAATGTAAGGAAGAGGCAGTTCAGACTCCAGGTCTTGGGTAGAACAGGATAAAGCCTTTCTGGCTTGGACTGAATCTGAGAGCCTCTCAGACAGTCTTGTGGGTTTGTTTTGATGAGTAAGATGGTTTTGTTGTGGCACAGGACCCAGGTGCAGAGCCAAGGTGAGAGAGTTTTTAACCCCCTTATAGCAATTGAGTCTAAGTTTTTATCTCAGGGTTTTGAATTGGCTTATGGGAGCAATATTGCTTATACTGTGCATTCCACTCACTCATAGGCAGAGGAAGGCATCTTTCACTGCATCGTTGATGGCACAGAGATCTTGCCCAAGGTGATTAACAGTCTATCAAGTTGATATAAGACTGGATGCCTATTTATGGTTCCTATGACATCTGATAGCAATGGGATCATGATGAGGAGCATGGTTGATAGGCAGCCTGAAAGACACCCTAGTTTATTCCTCTGGGAGGAGAGTTTTTAGAACTTCAGCATTGTGATTATCTGTCTCAGGTTTATGCAGACATAATGTTATTCTCAGAGAACAGTCAAAATTGAAACCTCAGGGTTAAACAAGAGGGAAGCTGACTGGCTTGGTGCAAAGGAGATGTCCTTTCAGGCTGTAAGTTTGGGCCTGGCAGAATGAGCAAGAGGCATGATAATTTTTTGACAGAGGGAACTTTTGAAGGCAGAGAGTTCTGTTCTATTGTCTGCCAGGAAAGTCACAGGTTTGCCCATGAATTTTGCAATGACCACAGGCTCCCAGGGGCACAAATTCATAGAACTTAGTCTGACCTATCTATTTAGGTCCTACATGGTACAACTTATTTGTCAGGGCTGACAGTCCAATTTTTCTCAGTCAAAATGTTGAACTCGGAAGGAATTGCCTACAGTCATTTTGAGTGGGCATTAGATGATGTCATCTGACCAGAATAGGCACGTCTGGGTGGAGGGAGGGCCTCTGTGGCTGAATGCAGGCAATGAACTGGAACTGGTTCAATGGCTAGAAGTGGGTAAGTCAGGAGCAGGGAGTGCAACTGTGGCAACCAACAAGTGTGCCAAGGAGGAATTCTCAGAATCAGCCTCCTTTTTCCTTTGTTTTTCTTCTTGGAGATGCAGGGAGTGGTTTGGTTTCATTTTTAACTTCATAAAAGCCCTTTTTCCTGCAGTCAGGGACTGGGTCTTAACTCATAAGTTCCCATTCTATCTCCCTATGGTGTATATTATGTACCCTTGGATTATGGTGCAACAGAAAAAGAGTGGGTACCCTCAGAGAAAGACCATTCAGATGCCCACCTAGCCATGGTCCTCACAGGGATTTTGGCATGACTTAGCTAAGGAGGGTTTGAGGCCTCATTATACAATGCATCAATCACCACAAAAACCACAGGTGATTGCCCAAGCACATACTGCAACCAGTACTTTCCATTCTTGGTGCACAGACAGAGCAACCTATTGCTTATGCTGTACATTTCACTTACTCATACATTCATTCAATAGACGCTCAGAGGTTAAATATTCCAAATCCTCTTTCCCTGAGGTGGCCATAACTAACAAGAGTTGATCAAGTTCTTCTGCTCAAACTGAGCAGGACTAACAGACTGACTAACTGGGTTGCCCCAGGGATCTTACTGGAATCAAGCAGGCAGGAAGACAGACAGACAGATTGCATCCTCCTCCCTTTGGGGTCCAATGTGAGTTGCTTGAGCAGGGATCCAGGAATTCACCTCCAGACATCTGAAGGAATTCAAGAAATCTTGAGGACACATTTTCCCACTGGGACCTAGAGAGGTCCCTGTTCTGTCATGAGGGCCATGAACAGTGGCCAAAGAGGTCAGCATAGTTGGTCTTCCTGGTGACCCTACCAGATACACCAAATGACACCCAGGATTTGGAGGCAGATATATTTACATCAACAGGCACTGACCAGTATCACTCCCAGAATATCAGACCCTCATGGTCTAGGGATCATACTGAATAAGCAAGCAGGAAGTAGAGAAGCAAAATGGCTTGTCAACTGGTGATTAGTTTATACAATGTGCATCATAGTGACCAGTTATGCATCAGAGTGACCAACCATTTCTAAGAAACAGGAGGAACTAGATATGAAACAGGAACTATTACCTGGGCAACTAACAAATGAAGTATACTAGATGAAGGAGGCATTCTGCTATACTGGTGGGCTGCAGGAAGTGGAGATGGTGAAACTCAAGGCCTGTGCATTTGAGGAACAAAGCATTTTTGTGAAGAGTCTACAGAAATGGGTTACAATTAGTGAATAATGTGTTTATCTGCGAAATGCAGCTACTGTGTTGGGAAAAGAATTTGGGTGAGAATAACAAAGTCCCCAGCTGCAACACTGCCCCACCTCGAGGCACCAGAGCTCCACAGACCACCCACTAGACTCAGCGCTCGCCATGAGCCTGGGGAACCAACCCCATCCACATGTCAGCCACAGGCCTCACAAGTCACAGGCCTAGAGCAGACTCTTGATTTACTTTACACCAATTGATTAATATAATCACTGCCTTCTTTGCACCAAGTTAAACTGATCCTCAGCAGTTTCTCCTTTTCTCTTTTGAAGATGAAGCCCCTGCACCTGAGTAAATCGAGGTTGCATAGCATCTAGAAGTCAGTTGGTTGCAATTCCTCTATGGCATATGAAGTAGCCAACAAAGTTAGCAAGGCAAGATATTATCTGGTGTGGGCTGCAGCCCCTAATGGGCTGTCATCGCCCTAGCCTTAGCCACGATTACTTTGATATCTTCCCATTGGATGATGCAGCCAGGAATACAAGTATTAAAAGAAAAATAAAAGATAACAACATAGTTGATTTCTCTTGTTTCTCAAAATCCTATAGAAAAACTATCTAGTGCTACATGACATGGCAGTCTAAAAATACCGACTGTCACTACAATTGCAAGCATTGTTTTCTTTCACATAATAGAATGAAATGGAGAAGATTTGTAGCAAATGGATTTGGGAGGGAAACCTGAAAACTTGAATAATGCCTGGTCATGCTGTCCAATTATTTCATGATTTTTTTGCAGCTTTTCATTTGATTACTACTCTATGCAGTCCCTAAAATGAATTTAATATTCATTTATCTTATCTGAAAAGAATGTTATAGTCATATTTACATGCATAGTAATCATTTTAAATACCTGTTAGACTTTCAATTTGGGAGCTTTTTCCAGAGAATTAAAATGAATTTTTGCACAAGTAATAGTCATTGCCTTGTGTTGTATAATCTTCAGGGAATTATATGCCCAATAATGTAATGTGTCACTACAACAAAACAAGCAATTCTTACCAGATTAAAAAATACTGAAATAAAACTATTATCTCCCTCCATCATAAGCTTAGGTTAAAAACTTCCTTGAGAACACCTTTAGATTGCAACATAGACATAATACATAGTTCAAGTTATTAGCTTTTCCCATTTGGGCTTACAGATCTCATAGATGCAACTATTTTAAAGGAAGAAAATTTTCATGCAAAAATATGAATTATACAGTAATTTTCCTGAGGCTTTATTGCTAATGCACATGGGGTTCAGAACCATAATGACGATATTGGGCACTTAAGTCATTAGGCTGTCATATTACAGCAAAATTATTTGTACTATATAATCATTGTTTCCTTTTTTATATTGCACAGATCTAAGCTTAGTTCATCTATCTTTGCCATTAAAATACTACTTTATTGTTGTAAATACCTATTTTTTAAGGATGTTTGGAGTATGTTCATTGTGGTTCAAGTCATGTTTATTAGACCTTTGATTCCTTAAAGCTGGAAAACAGATAGAGGGAAGTTTGTAATCTGCCTTGTGGCCCAATGGCTGATGATGTCTCATTTTGTAGTGTAAGTTATTTTGCATTTTGTATACACACTAAAAATTCAAGAACAGGAATGTGGTTTTTTTTTTCTTTTCTGTTCCTTTGTCCAACAATGTTTCCATTTTGCTCATGTTTTTAAGTGTATGTTCTTTAAATTAAAGTGAAATCTCTTTGCTTTTAGCTTTTTCTTTTAAGAACTTTCAGCGATCAATGTGTTTAAATGACCTCTAGTGATTATTAGCAATAAGAACAAAATTATTTGGGGAAAAATTAAAGTTGAAGCTGAAAATTTTGGCTGAAAATCATTTGTAAACACCTGGTTTGGGTTTCAAGACCTGCTTTCTTATTCTCATAAACTTTTTGGAACTGAATATTGCTATCATTCAGCTGGCCATGTGGCTTTCGCAGAATCTGTCGTACTTACATGCTTATATGCATTAAAATTAGAAATCTCAGAAACAATATAGCTTACCTGCTATAAGTTCCAAGTGTATACATATGTCTGCAAAAGAGATATGTAAAAGTCAGCTGATGTATACACTTTTGAGTGAATTAGATTTAGTTGAAATTATGTGGATTGATATCATACTGCCAAATGACACACACACATCAAATCAATAATATGTGCAAAACATATGTTTAAGTCATCTAAATGTATACCAATGAAGAGAAAGAACCAGAACACAATTCAAAAGCAACACAACTTAATCTGTTTTCATTTTACATTATGTCTGAGTGTGTCTCTTCGAATTCTCTCCCCAGAACAAAATAGTAATTTTTGGACTATATTATAAGTTAGACAGTACCTATTTGTTCCTGTATTCAAAAAGTAATCTGAAACTAGCCCTTTATGAGAATAAAATTTTTTACTTTGCTACATATTCTCAAAATAAAATGTTATTTAATAGGGAAAAGGATGAGATAGGCAATACTACTTTAAAACACCAAAGTACCCTGCTTGCTGAGAGCAGGATTTGCAACCTGCAAACACTAAATACACTGGGAAACTCAACCCAGTCATTTCTCTCAGATATATTTTAGAGTTAGGAATAAATACTAGCATGTGTGAAATGGTAGAGGTAGGGTGCCATAACATCTGAAAATAGGCATACTAAAATTCAGAGGGCCAATTATTTCAGATAACTAAAGTTTAACTTGCATGAACTGGGGTACAAATACAATTGAACTTGGGATCCTCCCCTCTTAATACCCCTTTGCTGAGTGAGCCATCTCTGCTTGTCTGCTGCAGTATCCTATGGGTGGGTCCAGTGGCCCAACTCTGGGTGCCAACACATGCATAAACTCAGATGTGACACCCAGCAGCTTGCTGTAGACTGCACTGTCCAAGGGTGACACTAGCCATGTGCAACTGGTGAGCATTTGAAATATGGCTAGCCTACCTTGAGATGCACATTAGGTGTGGCGTACTAGACTTTAAAAATATAGAAGAAGAAACAAACATGTTGTATGTCAATAATTTTACTAATGGTTACATAGGAAATAATGATGTTTTGGATTAAATCAAATACAATATCAAAATTAATATTCATTGGGGAGTTTTGACCCCTTTGAATGTAACTGCTAGAAAATTTTAAATTACATATGTGACTGACATTGCTCTGCGGGACAGTGTTGCTCTAGGAAGTGTGTAACCTCAGCTATAGAGTGGGCTGTCTCCAGGGATTAATCCAGTGCCCTCCTCCTCCATCTCCTTCCACACTCACCCTGCACCTGATGCTGACAACAGTGTTTATGTCTTCACCAGCATTACTGCCATTACTCATGCACTCTCTTCTTTTTCTTGTTTTCTGTTTTCTCCTTTCTTTCTTTCTTTCTTTCTTTCTTTCTTTCTTTCTTTCTTTCTTTCTTTTTCTTCTTTCTTTCTTTCTTTCTTTCTTCTTTCTTCTTTCTTTCTTCTTTCTTTCTTTCTTTCTTTTGTTTTTTCTTTCTCTTTCTTTTCTTACTTCTGTAGCACTGGAAAATAAATTTAGAAACCCCAAATTACATCCTCAGACCTATGTTGACTTTTTTTTTTTTTACTCTGAGACACGGTCTTGCTAAATTATTGAAGCCGGGCTCAGAATTACAACTCTCCCACTTCAACCTCCCAGACAGCCAAGATTATAGACATGGGTCACCACACCAGATTAGACATGTTTTTATTTTTTAATGATGTTTTCCTTCAGTTCACCAATTGCTACTTAGAATAATTTTAATGTATCTTCAGATAAATAAGTAAACTTAAAAGTTTTTTTAAAAAAGTTAAATGAAGGAATTCAGTTTTTAATGAGGTAAAGATAATTATTTTGCATTCATACCTATGAATGAGTAAATAAAGAAAAATGCTCCATATACGCTCAAAGTTTGAAGAGAAAGACCTGGATCAGACCTATGGTGGAGGTAAACTCAGACTGTCATTTCATAATATTTCCCAAACACCCTTTTTCTCCTTTGTGCAAGATTATGTGAAAGGTTATTTTCTTAGAGCAAAGGTATTTGTCTATAAATGTTAACAGTATTGAAAATAAGGAATTAAGGGGAATGCAAATAGGGGAATGCAAAATATTGTTCAATTTGCTGATCACCTATACAGACTTGCCCAAAAGTTTGTACACTGACTTCCTTGTCCAACATTTTTCTAGTACTGGAATTATGGGCTATGTACAATAAAATATGACTGAGAATGGAACTCCTCAAAATGTGAAGGAAGTCCTGGGTTTGATTCTCAGCACCACAAAAAATAAATATATATTAGTGATGTTTAGCACAATCAGAGAAAAGTAATAGGATAGAGTATCCCTAAATGTGGAGAACTTGCAACATTAAATAGAAAGAAAACCTTAAAGAGGGACGTTTGAGAATAAACCTGAAGGAAGTGAGAACAGTTTCTCAGAAGGGAAGAATATTTAGGTAAGCAACATGTGCACCACGTGCAAATGCTCCAAGGCAGGATGTGCCCAAGAATGAGCAATAGCCTGGCGTGGTGGCACATAGCTGTAATCCAAGCACACTGGGTGGCTGAGACAGGAGTCTCAAGCTTGAGGCCAGCAACTTAGTGAAAATCTCTCTCAACATAAAAAATATAATTTTACAAAGAAGGGTTAAAGATGTGGCTAAGTGCAAGGGTAACCGTCAGTCAGTCAAGATTGAAACTGGTGAGTGTGATTCTTTCTGGACAGGGCAGGGGCACAGGAAAAGGCTCTTCGCTGAGGAAGGACTTCACCCCTGCCCCTCTCACATTTCAGCTCCTCAGATCTTTGAATTCTTCCCAGGCTGACATTCTATCTGCAATCACTCATGTTTTAGGATTCTTTAAAATATTTTAATATGTAAAAGTTGTTTTAGCTGTGATTATTAAAGTACACATTTGTGTGTCCTTGGGAGATGTGGTCTGGGATATATCCCTGATATAATGCTGATAACATGGATATTATATAAGTAATAGTCCTGCCCTATTTATCAACACAAATGCCTTACTTGACATAGTAATTCAATCCTTACAACACTACACCAAGATTTTTACATCTCTATTATGCAAATGAAGAAACTGGGATCCAGGAACCTTAAGTCACACTGCCCTAAGTGGTAGAACTGGAATTCAAAATCAGATCACTTAAAACAAAAGCCAGTGCATTTTTTGCTACAGAACTTGTTCAGATGCTATTCGATTATTAATTTTTCTTCACAATCCACTATCTCTATTCCAGGCTCGAGGCAAGTATAGGAAACACAGTTAACACAAAGATTCACCTTACCCTGCTTTCAGCCTTGACTTCCCTATGCATTCCAAATTTATGTGATTTTCATAGGTCACAAAACTAGCAAAGAAAAACATTTTTCCAAATTGTCACATGACCCAGACTAATTCTCAGCTGGCCATTCTCTCATGCTGCAGCAGCTAACTTCAACTTCCTTGGCAGGAGCCACCTTAATTCAGGACTCTATCCACTGCCTTTCCTGGGCCATTACAAGGACATGTTGTCAGAAATGTTTTCAGATTAGGTCCACCCGTGATCTGTTTCTTCTGATGTGCCATAGAGTATGAACAGTTAAATTTGTCTTTCTGTGACCAATTTAAGACAATATTTTCAGGTGGACATTTCCTAACTGAATTGCTTAGGAAGAATGGGAAGGGAGGCAGATCGTGCCAGAATATTTCTCTTGTACTCTTGGTTATGCTTTCACAGTTTGAAAGATTAAAGGATAACAAAGACAGTAATTCTTATTATTACCCAAGTCTTTTTGTGTCTTTCTCACCATTCACAATGTCCCCGTTGGAATAAATGCTGATGACTACATCTGTTGTGTTATTTAATGTAAATCTTTAAGTCAAAATGAGGATGTGTGTGCGGCTCCTCATTTTGAGTTTGCTTAATGTTTCCTACCATATTTTAAAAATAAATCTCAAATGCTACTTTGTTAAGTGAATTTTTCATTCGATTTTAAACCTATGTGTATTTTAAAGGTCATTTAATCTGTGCATTTCCAATTCCTCCGCTCTTAAATCATCACTGTGTTATTTTATGTAAGAGGTACTTAATGTCTCAAGAAGCTTTTGGAGGCCTTTAAAACCCAAAGACATTTTTTTCCCTAGACCAGTTTCATTTTGTCGAGGGTAACCAAGCCTGAAGAAGACTAAACTTGTGGCTTGCTCAGCAGTCCAGAAGTTTGAACTTCAGAGGGGCTGGAGCTTGGTGACATGCATCCCCCTCTCAAGCCCAACCCCCTCCCGCTGGGATGAAACACATGGAAAGGACACCCAGCAGAGCACTTTTCTAAGTGGCTTCTGCATCTGGAGGGGTATCCTGGCATCCGACAACAGAATTCTGTTCCCTCGGGGAACGAGAAGGCTCAAAACCCCAAGTAATAATAATAATAATCTATTACAGATTTCAAGTTAACAAAAATTAGAGAAAAAAATGATAGCAAAACACTTAACATTGCTACTTGTCAAAAAGAAGGCTACTGTAACTCCCCCCTGAACATGTATTTTTCATAATATTATGCATAATCATGCATATAAATTTAAATATATTACCATATTATATTCAAAACACCCAATTGTAACTGTGTAGAATAAAACAGAATTAATTGATGTCAATTACTGCATTAAGATTAAAATGCAAAGGTCTTGGTTACTGGGAGAATTGGTTCAGAAGTGGGCACAGAACTGGCTGGCTCTGCTGGAACATTCTTCTGGATTTAAGAACAGTTTTTCTAATAAAGAAAATCTGGGAAGCATAAGGAGGAGGTGCTGACAAAAAAAAAAACAGAAATGGCGACTACAAAATTTTGATGAAGTCTTTACTATGTTTCTTACTAACTTGTTGGCCTTGGGCAACTGACTTAATATATTGAGTGTCTTTTTCCTCATCTCAAAAGCTGGAAGCATTTATACAGTGTTCTCCTAAGTCCTTTCCAGATTTAGCATTTCATGTTACTGAGACTGCAGCATGAACTGTACCCAAGAATGGGGTTATCTGATGGTCAGAAACCAAAAAAGCTTGGCAATTTGATTATAATTAACTCCTTTAGGAAAATAAATAGAATATTTGGGATAATGCTTGCGTTTTGGCAGAAAGTAAATCGTTCATCATGATTTTTTAATGGAAGGAAGATTTAATCTAAAATGGTGACTAGAAAGCAGGAAACAGTTTCACTTGTCAAAGACATGGCCACCCTATCTCCGAACAGGAGTCCAGAGGGATTTCAAAAGGGACAACAAACAAAACTCCATACATCCAGAGCACAAGTGTCAACATGATGTAGTCTCTCTGCGGTTTTTCTTCATTTTTTTCTCTTCCTTTAGAGATGTATGTTATGAATTATGATCACTGCAATGGAGCCAAGTATTCACTGGGCTCCAGCTAGATCTTTGTTTAGTGAGCATAAGCTCCCTGCCAGCTGCAAACTGCAGCTGTCTGTCAGCATTTGTGAGGACAAACCACCCCACTATCTCTGATCACTTAGCCGTAGACTACATACTGCGTCCTCAGATCTGCTCAGTGCATCCTTTGCATTTTCAATACACTTCCTGTGGGGGAGGGCACCCGTGCTTCGCACACACATTTTGGAGCAAACAGCTTGAAGCTTCTGTCAAAATGATGCCCCTAATAGAGGGTTCTGTCCCAGCAAAACTGTTTTCTGAAAGAGTAACTGACTGTAGCCTAACATTTCCTGCCCTGTGAAGTCCTGAAAAAAGAAAAGGAGGCTACCACTCTGACAACCAGTCATTCCTCAGGACAGAGTGAGTCCTGAACAAAGTGCCAGGAGGATGGCCCAAGGCCAGGTGTCTGTCTCAGAGCTAGGGAATGTGGGGGCGGGAGGCCACAGCAAAGGGACCAGGCCCAGGGTGCTAGCCTAGCTGTTCTCCTGGGACACAGAGCAGAATGAGTCAAGACTCCAAGGAATCCTTATCTCAGGAGAAATCCTCATCTATTATGTCCAAATAAACTTGGAACTCTGTGACTTAAGAAGGTGCTTTGACGGATGATACATTTTGCCCTGTGAGAATTTAGCCGCTTTCTAATCAGTTTTATTCTTTAAATTTTCAGCCATGTTTAGACTAGGAGAGGAACTGGCAACCACACCAGAGTGAATTACAACATTAATAGATTTCATTAAAAGTCTGTCCTGTTTACATCATCAGAGTGAGTCATGTGAGCTATAAGGATCATTTTTTAGTGGATACAATGAGAATTACTCTAAACTTTTAGGAATATCCTGCTTTTCCTAGATATTTGCATTTAGCAAACTGAGTTTCTTAAAGAATAAAGCCGCAGCTGAAGTTTCTTTGGGCTCTAGGCTATTCATAACACTCTGCGGGAAGCCTGAGGTATGATCAGTAAGTACTCATAGAAGGGATGTTTTTGGACTTTGTTTAATAATATTTTCAAGTAAAAAAAATAAATCTGGAATTCTTCCCACTCATGGGGGTATTATAAAAACTCTTCTTTGTTATATAAGAGTATTGTTTCCGTAAGAAATGTGCCCTCTTGGGAAGAAAGGCACAATGCAAATTTAAATTTATAATAAAACTATACAATATGTAGCATATGCCAAAACTTGGCTCCAGTCATTCAGTGGAGAAAATATTCTACAGTTTGGGAAAAGACAAATCTTTCTGCGTGTGTGTGTGTGTGTGTGTGTGTTTGTTTAAGATCATGTATGTTTATGAGCTGGAGAGCACTGACCCAAACATAAACACTTTCTTTCCCACCACTTAAACATATCCACAACACTTAAAATAGTTTCTTTTAGGAGGAGAAACCATGAGAGTCGTCACACAGTCATTAAGTAATGGCAAAGCTCTGTTAGTCCATGATCTTCCTCTATTCACCAGGATTGTAAAATAAAAACAAAGACTCCAGCAAGGAATCAATATTTTCAAAAGGAAGAGCAACTTACAGTACAAGAGTATTTGGATTGTTAAGTGCCTTCACTTCTCTCTGTGCTGCCGTTTGCTGCTGTGCTCATTGTGAACCCTTTTTGCTGGATGTGTTACATACGATGAGCTTGGGTGTTATAATAAACAGAGAGGAAGGCTGCAATAATGTATTTCGGTTAGAAGAAGCACTTGAAAGAAATTGGTTTTGCTATACACATGATGTGAGCCAATCAATAGTGGTTTAGTCTGACAAGCACTGTCAATATCCATTGTCACAGTTCAGAAAGTCTTTAATGGATAGTTGTTCAAAACCCAATGATTTTAACACATGTACAAACTCTTGAGATGCACTCTACCTGGCAGAAATTAATTGCAGGTAAGGCTTGAGGTTGTGTACAAGAATGTTTTATTAACCGAGAGAAAAACAACAGTTAATTTAAATATATTTATGCATCTAGATACATATTTATACATATATGCAACAGCCAACTGTATAATCTAATAATACTAAATACATAGGAAATGCTAAGGAAATGTTGAAAATATGAGAGGCCCTAGGTTGAGGATTAGGAGTGTACTGTTCTGTTTACTCCAGTAATAATAATGAGACACCTATCCGAATCTTGAGATTAGTAAGAATTATTGCCACTTACTGCATACTTATTACATGTTAGTCATTTTGCTGGGTTTTCTGCATATATTGCGGCACTTAAATTACACAGCAATCTTTCAGATTATGGATCTCTATAATCTAAATAAACATATTAACCTCTTCTTAATGTCTGATTATTTACCTTTCAGATATCTCTTAAACTACCTGTGCCTTTCATTTATATTTGGGGGAGGGTTTGGCTCAAATTTTATGCTTGAAAAATGAAGGATACAGTGCAGCATATTCTTTTCTAAAGATGAAAATTATTACTCTAATAGGGACAGGAGTTTAAGCATCAAGTGAAAAGCTCCAAAGATGTCATATGTTACTCCACTGTATACCTGCTAAGAATGTGTTTATATATATTATCACAAATTTACAAACAAATTTATATACAATATATTCTGATAGCTCTTACTATAAATGTATATGTGGAGAGAGGATTTAAATACTACCTGATTCAAACACTTGCCAAAGGTTTGAGTCAATATATTAACTTTGAAATATGCAATAGTTTTAAACATGAATTTTCATTTTCAAACTTTACTTATTATTTCACATAAATGCAAGTATTTATTTCTTAGAATCTTGCTGTGTTTCTACTTGTATGGTGAAATTATCATGCCAACCACTTTATTTTGACTTTTTCTTTATGGTCTGATGTTCACTTTTTATAAAAGGCCTTTCTTTTGATTTGACTGTGGCCTGTTTCTTATCCCTAGAAGAATACCCATTCCTGTGTTTAACCTACCATCTTTTCTCACGGAAAACATATTTCTACTTCAAATGTTCCTTTGTCTAGACTGATTTTCCTATGTTATTTTTTCTTTTTTTCTTAGTAATTGTCCTTCAAAAATCATCTACTGTCTTAGCTCAGTAACCAGCATATTCATCAAAGTTCTGAGCAGCTTTCAGGTGACACAGTTTTAGCGACACTATATCAAGTTGTAAGAAGCCAAGATGAAATACTTAGGCAATTGAAGAATGTCTTAATGATCTGAATCTTTATATTCCACCCTGTGATTCATGCAGTTTGAGGAAAAATATCATTGTGTATGTCTTAAAACATTCAATGGATTTTTGCTATTTAGGTGGATCTTCTTTTTCTTCTCTAACTTTCTAAAAATGCAGCATATGAACTGTACTACAAAGTCTGGATCATAAATGTAAAGAAATCTAAAATATAAGGAAAATTATGTATTGTGATATTATGTTCAATATTCTAACAACTCAAAACTATGCAAAATGCTATAATAATTTAAACAAAGCACACTGTTTTATACTATAGAAACACATTATTATGGTAGACACACCTAAGCAGTATTAGCAGCAAAATAAAAATACTAATCTTGTACATAAAGAGATAGTAAAGAATTTGCATCATAGACATATGAAAACATTAGATGTGGAAGACTTGGATTCACAGCTAACTAGAAGCAATCATAGAATTTGCATAAGACTGGTAGGATTTTTCCAATTCTTTATTAACACTGAAAATGTAAGAAATGTAATGGTGTTCAACTATTTAAATTAGATAACTTAGTCTAAATGTAAACATATTCATTGTAGGAATTTTCACTGCTCCATAAATAGGTAGATAGTATAAATATGAGTCACTGAATATATAATATGTGCATATCCTTCTGTTATGAATCTAATCATCTCTGTATTTTTAAAAGGTCTAAGTGGGAAGTAAGTGGTTAAAACAGAATACTGCTGTTAAAATACCCTGCATTCTTTTTTTTTTATCCTTTCCAGATTTAATCATGATTTGTGTTTCACACAAGTCATTTAAAGTTTCAATAACTCAGTTTCTAAGGCTCCAAGTTAGGGGTTGAAAATGTGACTTGTGTTTACATTGACCATGTAAAAAGAGATATATTAGATGATCAAAAGTATGTAAATCCAAACTTACCCTTTCTGCCCACTCTGAGGCGGGAAGTTATGTGCATTTCTGTGAGATCTAAAACTGCATATTGGAGAAGGCAAAGTAGTATTCATTACAGCCCCTTGAATTAGCCAAGCATATGTGCCCTGGAAAGAATTGGGCAAGAGGCTCAAAAGAAATTTAATAAACCTTACTTTTTTCTTTTCAATAAATTTTGGGTGAGGTGTTCTAAGATTTAAGTAACTTAGAAATGGTAAAATGGTAATTCCAAGTATAAGAAGATTGTATTGGAAAATGTGATTGGAAACAACTCAGTTCTTTGTTATGCAATCTTTGAGAGATGTTGGAGAAGTGCTTTGGAATCTCTGGGGACAGACAGCCTGACATAACCTTGTTTTATAATTTTTTATGGATCTCCTGCTCGGACACTGCTGTGTGGTAATGTAATTGCATTAGGCAACTGCTGCCAGTTCTCCTCTGATGTCCTCCTGGAGTTTCAGGGAAGTGTTGGGGGCTCTTAACTGCTAACAAAACCATTTATCTACACCTGATGTTGATCTCTTTGTAAACGTCACCCTGAAAGTGAAAACAAGCAATCAAGAAAGCTGTTTGTAACATTTCTGAAGTGGAATGTCTCTGCTATTTCTTAGCAGCATTTCCAACATGTTAGCTCTCTCAGAACTTCCCAGTTAAAATAACAACAACAACAACAGCAGCAGCAACATGTAACTGTAACATGGTAATACCTTGAGAACAGCAGTTTGGCAGGAAAGGGATATTTCAAAATAATGTCGTTAGCAAGAAGAGTTCTGGCAGATGCACAGTCCTGGATCACATTAACCAAACTGTAGCATTCTGGAAGATTTGGGGGTTTTCTTTTGTGGTTCCCATAGCCTTAATAGAATGGTAGGAGATGTTCATCATTCAAACCAAGTGACTTCCCCCTCTGTTCCTAGTATGGGAAAATAAATACACAAAGGGAACCTGTTACAATAAGCATTCCTACTTCCAGAGGTGGTTTTAACATCCGAATAGCTGTATCAGGTATAAAACTTGCTTTGGCTAATGCCTATTCTCCTATGTAATGCTATTAACTGAAGATCATCTTAGAAAGCCCACTTTCCTCACATCATAGAAAGCTCAGGATTCTAACTCCTGTCTGGTGAGAGCAGCTTTAGTACCAATTAAATCTCTCAGCTGGTTAAGAATGGTACTTAAAGCTAATGCCTTTGGCCTGTGCATATTGAGACTTAAATTGCCTATTGTTATTCAAGATGCTTAGTCTTTGAAAAATATTCTATTTGTTTGGAATTGAAAGAAAATATCACTCATCAATGGAAAAAAAGAAGAGAAAAAACATAAAGGAAATGTAAGAAAATTCTAAGAAAATTCTAGAAAACAGATGAAGCTAGTACAATTCAGGTTAACTGTATGTGGAGGTGAAAATATGTAGAACTAAGTGTGATTCCTCCAATCTCCTATGTAAATCAGATTAAATGCTTTGGAATTTAAACCCATATTTCTTTCAGCTCTTTTCACTTTCAAATAAAAAGTTTAAATGGGAATAAAAAAAAAAACTGCTCGTTGGCTTAACATAAATCTTTAAACTGCAGGGAGCTTCACCTTCTAAAAGTAGTTGAATCTCTGAGGAAAAACAAAAGACTGAATTCTATTTTTCATAAATGATGGATTATTGTACCACACTGTGTATTTTCCAGTAAAGTGTCCTTTTATTTGCACTGTGTGATTACAAGTTTCTAAAAGTATGTGTGGGGTCACTTGGGTGCTGTGGGAAAATGGAAGGAACACTGGCCTGTTAAAATCAGTAGTGAAATCAGAAGCAAAGTATGTCCTGATTATCATAGGCATGTGTTTAAATTTTGCTTTCCTTAATTGGTTATGTTGTATTTACTTAAAAGAACAATTTGGCAAGTTTTTCTCCCTTGACAACAGAAAAGCGTAAACTGTTTTATAAGTTTGGCTGTGAAAACTCAGATTTGTAAACCACAATATTCAATGACCTTTACTGCTGTTTTCAGGGATCTAGTGATGGACCTTGGTTTGTAATCATGCATTTCTTACATTTTTATTTTTTATTTATGATCCTTACTGGTTATTTAGTTAATAAAAACTCTGCCATATATTATAGTCATGCACTGACTTCACTGCTGCACGAGGCTTCTCAGAACAAAATGAGTGGACTGGTTGATAGCAGAGGCCTTGCAATTTGACTTGTCATCTGAGAACAATTATTTATGGCATCAGCAAATGGAAGTTGGTGCTCTCCTTTGTCTCCAGGAAAGTCATCATTACAGGCAACTTTGGAGAGTTTGGCTAAGTTAAAAACTGTAATAATATCCAAGACTATGCTCAAAATGTGTGAGAACAGAATAAGATAAAGCACTTAAAAACATATTTCTGTTTCCTTTGAAAACCCAATGACCCTCGCAGATATTTCTCCAATGTGGACCCAGATAGTGGCATTGAATGCAAAATAATATACATATATGTAAAGTTAAGAATACTATCACCTTGTGCCTTCCAAAAAAGGTAACTTACTACATTATTATTTTCATAATCCAGCATTTATGCTGTGTATACATATATGCGTATATTTTAATTTGTAAGGTACTTTTTAATCACATCATTTTTAGTAACTCTAGAATAATAGGAAAAATAAATTGACCAGCCCTGCATTTTTTTTAGCTTCTGCCACTGGAAATGGCAAGATTTTGAAATGACAGAAGAAATAGAGAATATTACCTTAGAAAACCTATAAACATTTTGGTTATCCCATTCAGTTCCAAAGGTGGCCTCCAGAATAAATCTGTCCTGAGGCATAGTTTCTTAAGGGTTGTCAAGTGTTGCTTTAGTTTCCAACACTAGAACCCAGACAGGAAACTGACTGTAACTACCAGCTGAAGTAGATTGTCCACATCAGTGTCCGTTGCAGTAGCTGGACTTAGAATGAAGCTGACTGAATTTCATGTAGGCATAGTATATTAAAATATTCAAAATAATTCTTCCAACTGTATAAATGCAAAACATTCCCAAACATGCACCTTCCTGTAAAAGCAATTCTTGCTTGTTTAGGTATTAAGAGCACTAGCTATTTCTCTACCACGACCTGAGGTCTATCCCTCCTCTAGGATCCATTATATTTTGCTTCTATTGTATTCCTTTCTGTGTCACATTACAATTGTACAAACTATGTGCATTCTGTTCACAATAGTTAGTTCTACCACTTCCATAAGTAATAGGTGGTCAGTTTGTATCTTGTGTGATCAAGCAGTACAGTCTAGGAATATGTGAGCCATTTGTGTAATGTAAAATTAGCCAGTAACACTATTTTTAAAAGTAAAAAGAAACAGACCCTCATATTAACAGACCCTATATTAATTTCAGTAATTATTTCAGTAATTATTTCTTTTAGCTGAAAGTATCCAAAACATTACCATTTCAACATATGGCACAACATGAATTACAAGCATTCATGAGCAGTAAGCAACTAGTGGCATACGTATTTGGATAGCACAGTCCTAAATCGGTGCTTCTCAAATAGTTTAAGATACTCAGGGAAAATGATAGCATTTGTAGAGCCCAGTAGAAGAAATGGACAGGATTTATGCTAGTCCGAATCTACATAACTCCCCACAAGGTCCCAAGTTGTTGTGTTTCTGCTTTATTACCCCAACTGCAGAGTGTTGAGTGTTGTACCATCCATTCTTCCAGGGACCATAGGTGGGAAACTCACCCTAAAGCAGTGAAACCTAACATTTCTAAGGTGTGGACTCATCTCCTGTCCTCACATAAAAAGTGGTTACACTTTCATGACCAATTAATTTAATAAAAAACTGATGATGGATAATATGTCTCTACACATACATGTGCACTTGCTATTTATAGACAGAGATTTGGTTTTGCTTTTCACAGTTCCTTTACATTTTTTTCGGTATATGGATAGAACTTCTATCACCAATAAAGGAGAATTTAAGCAGATCTTGAGAATTTTCCAAGCTGTTTAAGACAGTAATTCTTAACAGGAAACAATTTCCTATTTCTCCCAGAGAACTTTTGGAAGTAGTCAGAGACATTTTTGATTGTCATAACTGGGGAAGAGGTGCTACTGGTATATCGTTGGGCAACTGCGGAGGCCTCTCAGCATCCTGCACAGCCTTGCAAGGCAGCCTGTGACGGAGACTGACTAGTCTAAAATATCAACAATTGAGAACTGCTAGCTTAAAGTAATATAAAATATTACAGTCCTTTTAAGTCTCAAATATAACATCTCGTCTGATATCGTAATTACAAGTTAAAATAAAACTCCACTCTTCTTCCATTTAGCAGACTAGCAAGATGTTTTCTTCCTCCTCCCCTCCCCTACACTTCCTATCTTGTTAATCGAAGTTTTCAACTGCTTTGTGATCCAATCTGGAGGAAAGAGCATGCAAAAATACCCTGACTTGTTTAAATATAGAACTTCCCATACACTAGACCAATAAGATTTTTTTTAAATGCACCTAAATTCTTTAAAACAAACCTAATAAAGTGCTTCAAATGCATGTGTTTTGTTAAGAATTAAGTTAGGACAGTAGAGACCTGGTTCAGTCCTACATATTATAGACAAGAAAAACTATCTTCAGTAATTAACAGCAAGATACCACTAGTGGCATTGCACTCTGCTTAATGAAAAGTCAGAGCTTATACATGTTGTCTTCATCACTGAAGTCACAACCGTAAGCGCGGAGCCTGGTGATTCTTATACCTTCACTTGATATTTATCCTGAAATGAATATAATACACAATTAATTTTGAAAATTAATCTAAGAATATGAAACTAAGGATAGAGAACTGATAAAAACTTGGAGAAAGTTTGAGACAAATTTGTGTTCCTAAATTTTACCTAGAACTTGTGGTAACTATGTCATAAGGAGTGTAAGAAATAGCTGCTGTAGAAAAAGAAATGACTTTGAGTTAACATTTAAGTGACTGACAAAATTATTTGAGGAAGCAGAACCTTCAAAAAGGCCAGCATTACCTAGAGATAAAATATAATCAGAATTATACTCTAAAGAACACGCCTGATTTTTTTCTTTACGTCGAACATGTGTTGAATTTAGAAAAGTAAAATCATCTGGATGGAATTATTACATTAAATATAAAAGAATGAAAGTGAAAGTGAATTGCGATTATATGGAGCTAATTCTGTTGTCATCAAAACCTGAGGTTGCAGTAGAACCAATGCTTTCCTATGGATAATTTTACTCACATGCTCTATCTAGGCAGAAAGGCCTGAGCTATTAATTCAGGTAGTTGTTCCATGACTACTCTTTTCTATCCATATTTGCATAAAGTAATAATCATAAAGACAAATTCACTGAAAGCCTCTGACTTTGTTTTTAATCTTCAGTGTTCAGACTGCATCACAGTGCCTCAGACACAAGCGACAAAAACAGAGTCAAAAGCCGATTAAAGAAGTTCATTACCCGAAGACCTTCCCTGAAATCTCTGCAAGAAAAAGGACTTATTAAAGGTACAAGACACTTCATACTTGTTCTATAACTGTGATAAGTGAATGCTCTTCTGTGCCCATAGCCAATCAGCTCTAAACAAATATTTAGGATGTTATATTCTTCCTTATTACATTTTCTGCTCTACAATAAAGGGACAAATAGTTGTCTAGAAAATGAACCCTGAGAAAGCAAAGGTGGCATGATGGAAGAAGCATAGAAAAAAGTATCTAGTTTGGGCATCAGAGGATTTGGACTCACACCAGGAGCAGAGAAAAGGTGTCCTAGTGAGCAGACAAAATGACTGTCCATTACTGTGTATTAAACAGTCCCAGGGTATACTTGTTGCCTCAGTAGTCATAATTACATTAGGCCATCTTATACTCTGAAGTGTCTCTTTTGGATGTTATCTGATCATCAAATATGTACTAGGAAGTAAGTCTAAGACAAACTAATGTCCTGAAAACTTGCAAATATGGACTGTTAGTCAAAAGCTTAGTCTAAACTGAAATAATGAGATATGTTTGTAAATAAACTAAGCTACAGAACAAATGAACCTAAGCCATTTATCTGCCTAAATAGAAATACAGTATATGGTCCCTGGCATTAGACTAGTTGAAATTCAGTTCTACCATTGATCTGTACCAACACTGACTAAGTTATGAACTCTTTGAGCCCCCGCTTTCCCTTCTGCTAAGTGGGATATTTATGCTTACCTTTGAGATACCAGTGGAGCCTGTATTGCTTCATAGAATGGTATAATAGTACTTTCAATTCCACAGTAAAATTCACCCTCTACATTATCATTTTCTTAGAGAAAATTTAGTTACAAGTTACCTGCCATCTTACAAGACAAAACCAGATCAACTGCCTGAACAATCCCAATTTTCCCTAAAGTCTAAATGTATCATGACAGTGGCAAAATGAATGGGGTTTTAATTCAGTGGTGGGGCCTGGCTCCAATCAAACCGTTAATGGACTAAAAACCCTTGATAGTGCCTTAGAATTGGTCCCAGAAAGCAGCAAAGGAACTGGATGCCTAATGCAGTTTTTATCCTGATGCAATGGAACCACAGAACATACTCTGATGAATGCATTTCCCATCTCAGAGCTCCATTAAATTTTCACCATAGCTGACCAATGAGTCACTATTCATTAGCAGGCCTATGGAGAATCTATGTGAAATTCTGATTTGATAAGCTCCCATTGTTGTCTTCAGTGGAATTTTTTTCCAAACACAGCTCAAGTTATGCAAATGTAGTCACATCTTGGGTTTGTTTCAATTTTAACTATGAACTTGTTTTCAAGGCTTTCACAGAGATGTTTTTCAACTGAATAAAAATCATTAAACCAATTTTTAAAAATATCTAGGCATGCAAACTTAGTTCTTTAATCCAATTTGTTTCATATAAGGCAGAGATTTAGAAAAACAGCAAAATTAGTGTTTTTAATCAGTTAAGAAAAATCACATAAAATAAATGTGGTTAATTTCTCCAAGCAAAAAGCATAACTTATTCACAGGGAAGAATTATTTTAAAAAGATAATGGCCTTTAAATTGATCTCTGGTGCATTTGGCCAGAGAATTTGTATCATACTCTCTAAGCTGTCTAACAGTCTGTATCTGGACACAAGGCCTCCATTGGCAAAGGGAGGAAAGCTGTGTCGACGACGGAGCTTCCTGAAACCTGAGTAGAGCTCTGCAGGGCCAGTCACTGTTCACAATGTCTACCTCACATACTGTCCCCAAAGCTTGGGGTTCTAACTTGAATTCAGCCAGGCTTCGTGGAAAACTATGGTGGGGGCAGGAGGGACTGCTTTAGCAACTGTGATACCCAGCAGAGTCACGCACACACAGCACACTATGTAAAAAGGGAATTAGACCTATATCATGGCATCAAATATATTACAAAACCTCTCTTTCAAACCTTTTTTTTTTTTTTGGTATGCATGGAGACCTGACCAGTGTATGCCTACAATGGCTAGGAGTTAGATCTGGAAAACAGTCTGTTGATGGGGCTGCATTTTCTAATTTCTTTAATTTGACTAATGAGAAGGGTACATTGTGATGCCAAAGGGGAAGGCAGCAGTGAATTCCTTATGGTTGTGCAATGATTGCTCCTGCGGGTGTAGCAATCATTGTGCCATTGCAGTGGGAGCCCCTGAAAAGCTCCCCAAGTGCATTCACACTTTCCAAGGAGATGACAAGTCTTTTTTAAATATGTGAGTTTTTACACTGAGCATCTTATGGGAAACAAAATTTGAATCAACTTAATATGTAAATTATAGACAAGAAGGTACATTTTAGGGTTGTGGATGCGTCTGAGCATATTGTGTACTTGCTTTTGGAACTCCAGTAATAGGTCTTTAATTTCCGTCAACCTACCTTATGCATCTTCAAACAATAGCATCAACATCCAAGAAAAAGAAATACTCAGAAATGGAGCTTTTAAAGAAAAGAGCAATGTTTTTTTTTAGGAACAACTAATGTGTCCTAGAATCAAAATAATAATCAGATAGAATCATGTGTTTAGAGAATAGTTTTACTCATCCTAGTATGGGGAAAGTCTAATATGACTTGAACAGAAACAGAAATTAATGTCATGCTACCTCTGTTCTAAAAATAATTGTATTATGAAGTTAAAAAAAACCTGCTTAAAGATTCAACAGAATATCTCAAAGATGTATTATGAAAGGCAATGTTTTTAACTTTCATCTTAGTTTTACTCTCTGGAGGACACCATTTTAAATGGTTTTCACTTACAGTTCTTCTAGAGGTTGTGTCCAAATGTACACTATTTGTTATTTAGGATACAGGCTGTTTGTTTCTTATTTTTAATGCTGTATGTTTTTTAATCAGTCTTTATCAGATTATCAGATTTATCACTTTGATATTGTCTTATAATTTTGCTCCAACAAGTACAAATTTGACTCAGTTACACTAAACCTTGTCTTCCTCTTCCCCGACTACCACTGATCAAAAGCAGTTTTCAACTCATTTCCTTTCTATTATATTTGTACATCATGAAAATTTACATTATTTCATCTTTTTCCATAACTCACTTATAGGTTAATCTTAAAAGTTAAAAAAATCCATATTATTTTATGTTTGCACAATGTTTAGACTGGCAAGGAGTAGACTTCCTTCCCTGTTCTCAAATCTCATAACCTCTATGGTTCTCAAAGAGTAATGAGCTGATCACAGTGACGCCATGGCACTGAGCTGCATCCAGCTCAGTGATGAGACAGACTCTTACCAAGTTACCTGGCTGGACTTGACTTGCAGTCCTTCTGTCTCAGTCTCCCAAAGTGATGGGAGGGCAGGCTGACACCATCAGACCTGGCCCCATCCCCTGCTTTTTACACCCTGAATATCTTACTCTAGTTTCTTAAATCTTCTCATTTCAGTTTAGACTGTTGCTCTCCAGGGTCATTACCCTGTGATTTCCCTTCACTGCTCTTCTGAATTGTATTCACTGTCTGCTGAATTCCATGGTTTTTCTTTCGGTCTGTGATCCTTTCTATTGCTATGTAATAGACTCTTGCAGCTAACTGACAAAACAGGAGACTTCAAAGGCCTAACGGTACCTTCACTCTGCTCACAGTTGAGCAATAGTTTCATTGCATTTATAATTCCATTGCCTTTAGAAGATAATGTTGCATGCTCCACTCTTATACATTAGTGGTTACTTTGATTTTCTTTCTCTCAAAATATTAAAATTTTGTCTTTGAGAGTTTTTAAAATTAAGGTTGTATGTTTGACAAAATTTTTTAAACTTTCTCTGCTTATCACTTACTATCAAGTATCATGACTGTTCAACTGTGGAGGTTTTGCCCTTCTTATTTTGATACATTTCTCTTGTGTTTTTTCTGCTTCCTCTTTTGAGATATTTATTATTTGAACATTAGATCAATTGTATGGATTCTTTCATTCAATCTTAATTTTTCTCACATCCTGAAAGAATTCTCACTTTTACTAATCTTTATATTATCTTTAGCAATCATACTTTAATTTGCTGGGTTTCTTTTTTTCTGCTTACTCTTAGTTCTTATTTATAAATCTCATTCTTTTATATCATGAGGGTAAAAATAATCTTATTGAATATTATTGTCCTACCCAATAATGAGAGCAGCAATAGCACTAAAAATGCTCATTAATTGAATAATTAAATTAAACACTTTTAAAACTAATCTGCGCACATAAACTAGAATTTCTTCTTAAAGGAAATTATGAAGAAAACTTTATTTTTAAGAAAACTGTGGAGAAAAAAAATTCAGTTTTGAAAGTATAGTAGCTTTAAAATTTGACAAGGGCAAAGTTAACACTGGATTCTCCCATTACTGGCTTTCTAACTCAGTATCTGGTGATTGGCTATGAAGTTTACTTTGTAGAGTCTAAATTAAGTAACATACAGAAAAAAATCTCACATGCTGTCCAGTTCCTCTTAGCCATTCAGCACTATTTTCTCTCTCAAATTTTTGTTCACCCTTCCTCTTTTCTTCTTTCCTTTTTTCATGATTCTTTTCTTCTTTCCATATTCTTTTTCCTTTCCTTTCTTCTTTTATTAGGTTCCTGGAGGAAATTATGACCAAGTTATCTCTAGAAGACCATTCTCCCAGGCCTGAATTTAAAATTTAAAAAAAAAAATCAATGTACGCAAGTATCTGGAAAGGGAAACCATAACTCACAAAAAGGTACACTGGAATTGGGCTTATATTTATATTTTTGGTAATCTTTATTACAGTCCTCATACATGAACTCCTCCTTTATGTTTCCCAACTACACTCACTTATATAGTGTAAGATAACTACCAAACCATTTAAGTACTTGCCTACATGCACAAAAATTGTTTAGGGTTTCTGCTAGAGAAAAGATAGCTTTGAAAAATTGCATTACTTTTGTAAAATATATCAATAACATTAAGAAGTAAAGAAATATTTGACATTCAAATTTAGAATATCAATTATCAACCCTAAACTTTCTACAACAGTTTTGTTTATAAGCAACAAAATCACTAAGTTAAGTGGAAAATATTTTATATAATTTTCTAGTACTGTGTACAACACAGTAACCTTCTTGTCACAATATTAATTTAGGAGATATATGCATGCATATATATGTACAACATTGCAATGTAGCTTTGAATAGAGACATATTCCAAGGTTGTCACTTTATCAGTGCTAGGCCAGGAATAATTGTATTTGAATTTACATACCAGGGCATGGGTCTATCCTTGCTTGGGTCTGAAATATTCTCATAACTTTCACAATATGGACTAATGTGCTTAAAATATCTTGTAAATCTTCTTTTCTTTAAACTTCTTTATGGTTCCTAATTGAACTGTGATCCTTACGTGTGAGCTATGTCATGATTTAATGTTAGCCAAAATTAATAGCCAACCTTAAGCTTCTTTATCTTGGCCTACAAGCTTCCTGGTTCCGTTGCGTTAATATTTCCCAGGCAGTTTCTGTTATTTAAAGGCTCTTAGGAGCAAATGTGTTGGTAATAAAGTCCCACATAGCTAACTTTTGTTCAATAATAAAATACAGTTCATCATGAGAGATGGAGAGATGTTGGGGGAAAATGCACCTGGGTAGCAGGTTAAGCCTATGTCTTTAAAAGCCTGTTACCGAGGGAGGAAATGATCCAGGTCTTATAATACATTAAAAGCAGATTAACTCTGGAGCAATGAAAGAAAATGAGGTCCAGAAATCAGAAACGGTAATGTATTAGGTAAGAGGAAAGCAAGTGAGCCAGTATAAAAAATTGGCTTCCCTATGTTTCAAGAATGTATTTTCTTATGGGGAAAGATCTTTTTATGTAGATATTAATGAGAATGCAATATAATTTAAGATGACGACTTACATATATTGCTTGCACACTACATTCAGAATTCTATATATGTAAAATGTTTGTATGTTTGTTTTTAGTCACTGGGCTCTAAAGCCACACTTTTTCTTTCCCTCTTTATCAGTGCTTTTTAAATTCATTCTATGTAGCCTTAAAAGACTGCCCAGAGTTTTGACCTGTTCTATGGTTGAGTGTAACTCTGGTGCAAATGAAAAATATTGTATTGAACCTTCCCATTTAAAAATAGTCAAGTTGCAACAATATCAGAAGAAACAGATCTCATAGCATCAATAACAAAGCAGTAGCAAAGACTTGGACTGAGTTTCATCCTGCAAATTTATGTAATGTTCTACGCATGTCAAATATACTAACTTTAATTGTGTGTGTGCACGTGTGTGTGTGTGTGTACCGATTGTAGGAAAAAGTACAAAAACACCCCTCCATTTCAAATACTGGACCAGCAAAGTAGATAATGCTCTCCACAGTATTATTTACTTGGCCATTTGCGAATAACCACAAGTTGGTCTAACATGCTATTTTATTTTGTTGTCCAAAAGCTGCTGCCCTCTGAACAGTTGGCCCATGACTGTTTCAATTCTCTACTCACAACCTAAATCTTTCCTCTGTGAAGCCACCTGAAAAGAAAAAGATGCAGGGCTCTTGTCAGTGTTCAGAAGAATCCCCCTTGGCAAAGGTTAGCATTTATTATTGACAGCCTGCTGTTCCCTAGCAGGTGTTCTCATCCTGCATCCTTCCCTCATGGCTCCTAACACCAGCTTCACAGGTGGCAAAGATTCTTCAGCTTCATTCTTGTTAGCTTCTCAGAGCCTCCATGGGCCTTGAGAATAGTATCTAAAGCAGGTCCTGGAGGTTGACATTCTCCTTTGTAATTTTTATGTTTTCACTCTCTGCACAAAATGCTAGCTAATAATTCCACATTGAGGTGAGATGGATAATTCAGGGAGATAAGGAAGAATTTCTTCCTGATTAGGGGATCAATCACTTGGACAAATACAGAAATAAATCCTTCACACACAGTGAAAAGAGCTGAGTTTTCCATGGTCTTTGAGAAAGGCAGTCCCATTGCTTTCTGTGCTAAGTAGGGGTTAGGAGTTCACAGGATGTGTTTGTGGAGGGTGTCTCTTATGATAGTACGCATCAGAGCTCTCACACCCAGTGTCTCCCCATCAGGCGCCATATTCAACAGATGTGTTAGACTGCTGTGAGCAAGGAAATACTAATATCAGCATTTCATCCTGACATATCCTAAAATTAAGAGAGAGGTTAAGATTAAGAGATATCTTCTGAGTCTTCTGAGTAAGATCACCGAAGGTTGGCTGACAAATCTTTTACCCTAAAATTCATGTCCAACATAAATACACAATGACTCATAAATTTCCAAAGTTAAAAAAATCTAAGAATTTGTATCATTTTATTTGGAGGCATCGTTTTATTCAATATAAAAGTATCCCATTTTGGCTTATTACACTTACCTGATTACTGCTATTAAAAAATAACAAGCCCCAATCTCAGGAATGGTGGTGTGCACCTGTGATCCCAGCTACTTAAGGATTGCTTGAGCCCAAGAGTTCCAGGCCAAACCACACAACACAGTAAGACCTTGCCTGAAACAAATTGACCCATTCCTGGAGTTTAATCATTATGAACACGTCCTATGTTGCCATGTTGCAAAGAGCTTTTCTGTGTTTTCTTTTTATATCTGTGGGAGGGAAGGCAAGAGGCTATATCAGCATTTAGATTATCACAGTTGCTTGTCTGGCCATGGTAGTCAGATTACAGTATGAAGAGGTGTATCTCTCACTTTTCTTTGAAATTGACTGTGTTGCCGTAAGTGTGTTTTATCAAAGCATTTTCTGGGGCGACACATCTGAAAACATAAATGTTATGTAGCATTGCTCCTCCTTACATATTTCCTTTTAATATGTCCTTTCTTTTTGAAGATAAAAGTACATAAAAGAGTTCTGGGACTAGGCAGTTATATGTCATAAACATCCTTTATTCTACACACCCCCTTGGTCTCCCATCCCCCAAAATATGAAAAAGCTTTCACTGAAGTGATGACTGCCTTGATCTCTTGAATACTCCTCCTGCTTCATCGTCTCCTTGCCTCTATGGAAGACAACAATCCTGTCATAGAGTCACTCTTGAAAGGGAAGGAGCTTTTCTAGCAACCGTATTTTTGCGAACACAAAATCGAGACACATGGCCTGATAGTGACATTGTATTTGAAGTAGGCACTGTGTTCCAAGATCCAGAACATATGTTTGAAAGAGTTTCCTCATAAAAAGCAACAATTTATGACACTTTCTAGATTCTTATTCACAAAAGGCACATTCCCTCATCCTTCTTATTCTCATTAAAACATTTACCCACAAATCAAAAAACTGACCAGTGTTCCCTCAAATATGTTCATTGCCAACTGAAGAACCGTCATGTTGACTAGAAAGTTAAAGGCACCGACATTGAGGAAGAAATGCAAACCAGACTGCCAAACATATTATGAATATATTGCTCTTCTTAAAAATGCTAGTTGGTTTTTCATACTGGAGTATTGACTAACTGTCTGTGTTTGATGTATGGTTTACCAGCCTGATGTCAACTTATGGTTAGAGCTTAACTTGTTAGTTCTGCTTTTGCAGCCAATTCAGAATAACTACAGATGCCCCGAGATATTAAAATTGACTGCTCAAATGGACTCAGTGTGGGAGTTTCATTGGTTTTAAATTGATAACAGCTGAAAGTGACTGATTAAAGTGTACATAGGCATAGGACACAGTTTTTTCATGGGAACTCTTGTGAACAGACTCCACTAGTGTGGGAGAGTTTTCCTCTTTCCTCTTCTATTATAATTATTTCTAAGCTATCTTCAGTTAAATTTTAAAATTGTACAGAATATTCAGGAGCTTAGGGCAGAAATAATCCCTGAGAAATTGAGATAAATTCTGATGAAGTGGGTTTCTAATCTGTAGGGAACATTTAAAGTTAAGCAGCATTCCATAAGGTGGTAATTGTGTCTATTTCCCAGGCATTTGAGTTAAATAAGCTGTATAGGAAGCATAAACTGTCATAATAGAAGGACTGGAGTGTTGTGTACATCTCTTTCTTCAACTCATAAAAACCAAAGCTCCAAAGTACCTTATCACAGATAAGTCAAACAAAGCCTCTTCTTTGCTTTCCTATTCTCCTGGGAACAGTTATTATTGTTTTCATTGTTTAAAAAGCTGTTCTTAATACTTTCTTCTCACACACAAAAAAAATCACAAAAGAAGAATAAGAAAAGTTTTCTCCCCCTCCTCAAATCAGCTATACTTTATATGAAACAGGTTTTATGAAAATGTACTTTCACATTTTAATCGTAGCTTAAGGAAAATGCCAGTAAAGAATTCAGAACAGTTTAAAGTTTAAAAAAGAATTATCTGTTTATAATACATACCTTCTTTAACTTCTGTTTTTCCAAAAGTTCAGTGCCCTTCATATATACTACTCTGACCTATTTCTCTTTCCAAATGTCTCTACTATTTTACTTTTGATAGTTTATTAAAGAATATTAGAAGCACTTTGTAGAGCTAAGTGATAGAGAACAATAATCTATAATACTGTAAATGAAATGGAATTTGTTGAAAAAATAAAAATCCAGATATTATATACCCATTTTACATATTCATTCTACAAATAAAATCTGACTCATTGTGCTTTCTAACATATCATCAAATGTGGAGCAAATATTCCCCTAATGTTCATTGTAACTAATGAAATAAGAGATTTAGGAATATTTGAAGATAATATTATCAGCTATTGTTATATGTATGTTCATATGTAAAAGAAGTCAAATCAGAAGTGATGCTATGATTTTAAAACAACCATAAATAATCACAAATATTATTCCTTGAATAATCATAATACTTGTTTTATGTTTATTGTTTAAATTTTACCCAAGATTATAACCTGTCTACCTGGATTAAATCTTAAAATTGCCTAACTTGAAGGCTTCCTGGAATACACACAATCATTGTTTCATGTTTCATTGTGATAGACAGCATGTGCAGAAAACCACCTAGAATCAGCTACAAGGGTTAACATTTCTATAAAATGAGCCTTAAAAATATAGTGTAAAGCTAGAGACTTCATTCTATTTCAATAACTGTGTTCCAATTTTTTAATGATTTTCTTATCTATTCATATTAAGACAGGAGGAAATTTTTAAAGGAGATGTCATCCAAGTTAAACACATGTGAGGGCCATTAACTTGAATATATCACTACTAACTTATCCCTTTGAACTTAGAACTCGAATTCATAAGAAGAAAAGAAAAGAGGGAGCCGGAAGAGGCCTGGCCTCAGTTAACCTTACAATGAAGGAATCTATCACACAACCAAAGGCTGAGAAATATGCAAGCAGATGGTTGGGAAACAATGTCTTAAGGATATCTTAATATCTTGAGATTCCAGATAATATAAATACTAGAAAAGCCATTGCTCCCCCAGACCCCCTCATCATTTGCACCAACTCATCCATTCATTCTATGAACAGCAAAACACTATTTACATCTTTCGTGACTTCATAATTCAAGTGCACAGGGGTCTTGAGCATGTTACAATTTTTCTTCCTTAAAAAAATAATTAGCATAGGAGACCATTCAATATTATGTAAAGAATCTGACAGGAACTCATTTAATGTTTTTTTAGACACAATTAACATGTCAAAAAGAGGAAGTGAGAGCCTATTTTGGTTATGAATCTGTTCACATAATTATCAGTTGAAGAAGTGAGAAATGTTTTACAAAGAAAGGCAAGGTTAAGCAGCTGCTTCAAGAGCAGAGTTCCCACTAATGCCAGATTCTTCCAATGTTTTAACATAAGTTTCCTGCATTCATTCACACAATTGGATACATGGCCCTTTAATCAGGATGATCATATATATTTGTAGTAGGAGTAAATAATCCTGAGCAAAATAATTCTGGCTGAAAATATACCGTTTCACATATAAACAGAAACAGTCAGATCTCTGAGGTCACATTCAACTCAAGATGCCACCATGACATGAAGAAATATTGTAAGTGTGATGATACATTGAGAGCGATGACTAAACTTGTCCACAAACTAGGACACTACAGAAGTAAATATGTCTTTGGGCTCAGAAGGAGCTGATGGGGTAGAAAATGGATAGAGTATTAAGCAAAGATGAAAGACCTACTTGATGCAAGCCAAGAAGTTAGTACACTGGAGAATGGAGACATGAGACATATTATCTGAGGAATTCTGTGGGTGACATTAAGGGGATCAAAGCTGAGAGGACAACACTCTCTCAGGATAGCCCAAAGCCATGCATCCCCACAGTCAGGGGTTACAGTAATAATCTTTCCAAAAGCTGAGAGAGACAGTCCAGTTGTAGATTTTTTCCGGAGGCCCAGGTCAAGCGGCTGTGGACACGTGTGATGAGCTTTGGCTTCTCGTGCTGACCTGAACCTTAGACATTCTTCAGAGATACGCAAGGAGGAGTTAATCACGCAGGTCATCTGGAAGGTAGAAAGGTAGGACTAGTCCAGGCAGCCTCTACTGGGGTAGAATCTGTGACTTTTTCCCTCAGTATAACCAACCTTGTGTGTCCGTCCAAAGAACATAAGCAAATATGCAGAAGTTTTGAGAGAAATTGATACCAAGCACAAAAACTAATCATGTTTAAAATATACTGGAAATAATTAGATACGTGAAAAATTGTTTTCCTCACTGAGCTAGGAAACAAATCATGGGGGTAATAAAGTGATGGTGAAAGACAGGAGCGGTACTGGCGTTCCTTGAAAAAGATGTTTTGTTTTGTGTTTTAACTTAGGAAAACAGTGTATTGCAGAAACATTAGAAACAACTAAATTTTGAAATAGGTGTGAACTCTAGTTTTCACTCTGCTACTTATTTGTGTTTTTTTTACATTTATGCACGGTAATGAATTTACCTGTCTTGAGGCTTTCCACATAATAGTTCATAGCACCATTGGCATTTCGTAGAGTGATTAATACAGAAAATAACTATGGTATTACTTGTTATACTCTTTTCCTGATTTTTCTCTTACTATTGCATGACATTCTGCCTCCAGTTTGCAAGAAATATATTCTGAAAATTATAAAGCAAGTAAATTATGGTACAGTTTTTGCAACACTGAACAGATAAAGTCAACACATAAAACACTCCATGTGCCTACCACTGTGGTCATAGTATTTTTTAGCCATTACTCCATGATGAGTGGGAAGATAATGCTTGCATTTCTTTATGCTTTAGTTTTGACTGTTACTCACATTGTTTACTGACATGTATTCCTCAAACCCCTGTGCTATATGAGGGTACAAATTTGCAGAAGACAGGGACCTCAAGAAGTAGGGAAGAAAGATAAATGTGTAGAAATACAGTATAATATATCAAGTGACTAATAATTTAAGGAGTTTTCAGGTCACAAATTTGGGAATTACAAGTGTAAAAGTGTGAGAAAGATTAATGTTTTCCTTACTCTATGGTCTTTAGAATAAGTCTTGAGTTAAAGCATTTGCACTATGGGTAAAAATGTAAGACATTTGAGATCCACAACGTAAGAAAGCCCCAGAAACTCTGGTTTGGGCAAATGTAGAGGGTTTGTTGATAAGAAAGTTCTATAGCTATTGTTTTGTACATTTCTAGTTGCATAGAAAACTTTTCATATGCTACTTTGTTATTCACTGAATACTTGCTATACATTTTCATATATTTGGCAAGCACTTATTTAGAACTTACTGTGTGGCAAGAAACAGGATAGCTTGCCGGCACAATGATATATCAATTGGAGCCCCTATCTTCATAATCACACACTTCAGTGCTGCTCAGGAAGAAATATTTTGCATCAAAAAAATCACATAAAACTTGGCTCTCCTAGAACATGATCAGGAAGACATAGTAGAAGGCTGTGTTATAGAGCTGGTGATTGAAAACTAATTTTACTTAATTCTTATATAATCCCAGGGGCTAGAGTCCCAGCAGCTCTGGGTTTGAGATGTGTCATAAGTCTTGGCTCCCTCTTGCATAGTCACACACAGCCTTTCTGTTTCTAAGGTCTCCTGGGTTATTTATGGAAGTCTCTGCAATGTGTCACATATGATAAAGACGGTCTTCCTCCCTGTCATACTCTTCTCCCTATTTCTTCTTTTTTAGTACTTTACTGTGTATAGATTTCCTCCCCCGCCAAAGTGCCTCACTGCAGCCATGTAGCCAGCACCTTCTGAGAGTCAGCTGCTTCCCTCTTAGGCACCCTGCAGAGCTCCCACGGCTGCAAATCTTTCCACTTACGAACAGTGCTGCAATCCCAGGGGTTCCCATTGCATCCCAGAATCACTCAGTCTGCAGAGAAAAAGAGAAAGACTGATCTTTTCACCATCCCATCTGCATGCACAAACAACGTTCAGGAACCTGAGGTAAAAACTCTGAGACTTTGAATCTCACAATCTGAGATACTCCGCACAGAATAAGCTCCACTCTCTGGGAGTTGGCTGGAGTAGCTGTACCATTTGTCATCCCTCAGAAGTCTCATTGACTTCCACAAGTTCGGAATTCTAAGTGACTTGAACCAACAAATATTCACTTCCACAAGAAGTCATTTAGAGTACAGAACATTGCTCTGCAATTCAATCAACAGATCCAGCTCAAGGGCTCTATTCTGTCTTAATGCGCCCTGTCCAAAAAAGGTCCTACTAGCTGGAAAAGTAACATATCTTGAGTATGCAGTGGACCCAGAAAACATTCAGCATACAGAGCTGCGGCTTACCATGTGCTACCTGTTCATTCAGGTTTGTGGGAAGTTTCAGGTGTTTTAGAACCGTTACCACATTGTCACTTTCTGTACCAAGCCCACTTTCTGTACCAAGATGAGAAATACACACTGTTTGACTGGAAGCCCAAAGGAAAAGAAATGTTTTCGGAAGCAATGTGTATCATGCTTCCTACTAATTTGGGTTCATAATCTCTTCTCTCCAATTACGTTCCTGGAAATGTTTTTCAGTTTCTTTGCATGGAATAACCAGCACACTGCATTGCTCGGAGCAGCCCATGGGGAGCGGGCATTCCCGACCAGAGCTCGCACCACACCTCCGCAGAGCTGGCAGATGCCTCGCAAAGCCACGTGACTCCTCAGCCTTAGTATGGTGCATTATAAAACCCTTTACCTGCCTCTAAGCACTTTTCATCAAAGCCGTTCTTAAGCTGAAGCTGAGGACTAAAGAATGCCTTTAAGGGCATCCTGAAATAGCTTTTAACCCGAGGCTGAAAGAGAAAGTGCTTTTAACCTAAAGTGTTTTCCTCTAGGTTCTTCAGCTTGCACCTAGCACTCAGCGTTAGTGGCTTTGAGAACACCCTTAAGACCCAAATGAAAAAGGCTCCATTACAGATATTCAAACCTGTTATATTAATATATTACAAGTAATATTTAAAATCATTAAGCATTTTTACTCAACCTAAATTTGAATCTTCTCTTACTGAACTATGCATCCATGCAAATAAATTGAATTCTTACCACCTGGGATCCTAAAAAAAAACTATGCAAATATTGGGAAAAAGAGTCCTCTTTACTTGATTTTATTTAAATCTGTGGTGAGTTAAAAGTTTTACACTTTCTGTACCCAAAGACAATCTTTCAACTCTCAACAATCACTAAATGATATTTCCAGCTTTAGTTCTATTAGTTGGACTTAAAAGATAAATTAAATTATTTAGAATCACTTCAATCAATTTCCTGAATAAATTTTATGTATCAAATGTCCTCCTTAGACTTGTCACTCAAACGAAAATAAAATTACTGATTTCACAGTAGCATTAACCCCTAAATAAAGGTTTTCTTTAGTTAAGTAAGTGACAACATAATTGATACAAATTTTAAATTCAGATTAATTACATTAAGTTATGTGATTGATAAGTAAATTGCATGGATGATATTGTATTTAAAGGATATAAAAAGGACACAAATACGAGGGGTGTTAGCAGACTTTGACATATTTGCATTTTATAAACACTCCTGCTTTTTCTTTACTCGTCTGTCCATAATTCAAATAAAGTAAAAACAAGCAAATAAAACCATAAAATGTCTTCAGCTCACAATGCAGCTAGTCTTTAATAAACAAAATTTTGCCATAGTAGTGATCCAAAATGTAAAGTAAACTGAACAAAAATATATTTCCCCCCCTTAATCAACCATTTCACAATCTTTAAATTAAAAATAAAAACAAGACTACTTGAGTTTTGTTGGTTTCTTTGTTGGATTGAGGTTGGATCTCATCATGTTGCCCCAACAGGCCTTGAATTCACAGTCCTCTAATCTGAGTTAACAGATTAGCTGGGATTGTAAGTGTGTACCATAAATCCTGGTGGGATTCACACTCTTTTAAATTGTTTTCTCTCATTTATTTTTAATCTATCATTCATTCATGTAAGTATTTATTAAGCAATTAGAAAGCAAATAAATAAATAAATAAAAATATAAGTTAAATTTTTATTATAACCTACTACATAAAAACTCCTGCACTTTGAATATTATTTTCTCATTTCTTCTACTTGATAACTTTCTACTTATTTTAATTATTTTAGCTCAGCTACCAATGCTGTAAAGCTCTCTCTGTCTTCCTTTTCTAAGTCCACTCTTCTCTTTATCCCTAAGATCTAATGTCATGATTTTAAAACCTTCCTACTGGAGGGAGCCCTGTAACTGGCAGATGAGAGACTCTCCTACCAACTCTGTGCTGTCTGTGAAGTTACTGCTTAGAAAGAGAAAGGAAGGAAATAAAGTCACACATGAAAGCTTTAAGAGATAATAGAATAGTAGCTCATTTCCAGTTTCTTACTCCTTATGTTGGTTTCATCCAATGCCCTCTCTTTGGGTGGGACCTGCTCTTCTCCCCAACACCACTGCTTGAACCTCATTTCTCTTTCCATCCGTGTTTGCAGACTAGAGGCTACTCCCGTACATTCCACAGCTGAAATATTCCAATCATACGGCTTTGAACTGCATCTATAGGATGATGCTCTCCAAACTTAAAAAGTCAGCCTCACACTCCAGACTTGCATATTCAAATAACTATTTGACATCTCCTTGGGCGCCTGGTAGACATCTCAAATTTACCCAGTGCAACCCTTGATTCCCCGGCTCCCACGTGCTCTCTATTTCAGGAAATACCACAAGCATGTGCCAGCTGGAGTCACCCTCCACTCTAACTCTGTCTCTTTCACTTCCATCAGCAAATCCTGCCTAAAAATATATTCTAAATTCAACCACTTTTAGTCATTTCCGTTATTACCATCCTTAGCCAAGCATCACCATCTTGTAGGATGTTTCTCTAGCCTCCTGACTGGCCTCTCTACTTCTCCCCTTAACTACCTTGGTCTTAGTCTCCACACAGCAAATAGGAGAATGATTTAAATATACAGATCAAATCATGTCACTCTCCGTTCAATAATCTCCAATTCCTTAGAATAAAAACTTATTTTAAATATTATTTAGTGACTTATAATTTGCATCCTACCTAATCTTATAATTTGCATCCTACCTAATCTGGCTCCAGGCCACCTTTTCAATTTCATACTCAACTATACTCCCTTTGTTCTCCTCACTGGAGACACACAGGCCTTGTTGCTCCTTGTTGCTCCTCCTTCTAAAGCATTCAGCTTTTCCTGAAGCTTGTGTACTTGCCTCTCCCCTCTGCACTTACATAGGTCAGCCTTTCACTTCAGATGATTTCTGCCCAAATGCCATGGCTCAGGAGGCAGCTTCGCAGGCAACCCCACTAGCTTTCTGCCTTGATTTATTTTTCCTGATGCTTATTGCCATCTAACTTTATATTATATATGAAGGCCTTGTGTATGTGGTTTTCCTCATTTACATATATAAGCTGCATGGAGATAGTCTTTTTTCTACTCTATGCCAAGAGGCATTGAAAAACATTCCTGGTGGAATAAATGGAATAGGCGAAAGATTCACTTGGTCAAGCATTCTGTGTACTATTGCTATTCTGGAGTGTATGTGTGTGTGTGTGTGTGTGTGTGCGCGCGCGAGAGAGAGAGAGAGAGAGAGAGAGAGAGATAGGGATAGGGAGAGTGTGTTGTGGTCTCAAGTGGACAAATACAGAATAATTTCATGCTCATTTTGTTTGGTTTAATCCTGTTCATTTATGATACAAATATCCTCATGGTTTATAAACTCAACAAAATATTCCTTTTACTACTCAGAACAAATCTGAGTTAAGATCTGTTTCCAAGAGGGTTTAGAAGTAAAAAGAAAGGGTCAATATCTACTTCCTAGAAAGGTGTTAAGCGTGAAACTGAAAGGTAGCAGCTGATGATGGCTTCTAGTAGAAAGACAAGAAAGAGAAAAGTAACAGTAGGTTATGGAGAACTCTGTGACTCAGTCGGGTGGCAGTTAGCCCAGCCTTGAAATTCATCTCTGGGCTGCTGTTGTCAAATGGATGCTTCCTTTGTGGTCAACTATGTGTCCTTCTAGTGGAAGCTGCAGAAACTCACCGCCCTTGTTGGGAAATCTTTCCACATAGCATTTAGGCAAATCTTCTCTAGAACCATCTTCCCACAGACCATCTTCCCATAGAACCGTCTGTCCCATAAAGACAGTAGATATGTTCTTTACATGCCAGAATCTTTAGGATTGTTAGGTTTGGTGAGAGGCAAAATATGAATAAACATGTGGGAGAAAACTACACACAGAAGTATATATATTTGATACCTTATCTTTATTTAGATTCCAATCTACTCAAAAGTTAATTAAACTTTTCCCTACAGTTGCCTTTTATGAGAAAAGAATCATGACTTAAAAGGCAATATGAGAGTTTTACTTTCGTGGTACATTGGAGGTTTAGCAGAGAATCAGCCTGGTTTTCTATATTTAAACTTTAAAAAGCAGTAGCTGATATTTTTAATAAAATCCCTGATGCCTTATGGATACAAGATCATGCATGACACATCTGACACACTTACAATATAATAAACATTCTAGCATTATGCATGTTTCTGTATCTCAGTTCAAACACATAAGCTAGCCTATAAACTATAGTGCTTACCTAAGACATTCATTCAGATAATCTCAAAAAGTTTTGAGACACTCTGTGATTGGAGTTCATAATTTGACTTTTAAATGAGATGAAGGTGAAGCGGTATGAGTAAAATTGAACAAAAGACAAAAGATGAGAGGTCAAACATTCTTTGACATAAAACCTGAAAGTTGTGACCTGAAAATCCACTGTCACAAGAAGAGAACAAGTTGCCATGTATAGTGTAAAATCAAAGGATGAATTCAGTTAAACTGTTCAAACTACTCATGATGAAATAATATTATTTTTACCTTGCAAAGTATCTACTGCCTCTCCCTGATGGCAACTTACTGAGAAAGGATGTGTCCATGTGTGTGGAATTTTCATAGAGAAAAGAAATTTCAAGAGAATGCTCCCTACTATGAAAGCAGCATGGTGTTTATTTTGTCCTCTCTCTGCACATTTTGTGTGACATAATATCAATCAGTGGACCATTTTTACTGGAACTTTCAATCTTGAGCAACTGATAAGTAGAAATCACCATCTCCATGCTGACATGGTACTGGTAGTGACAATGAAATTAGTACCCTGACCCAACTCTGAGAGTTCCCAAGACACTTGATGTTTCTTCCACTCCCTCCAGTGCATCTTAATTTTTCAACATCAGAAAGACTGGTCCCCAGTGCATCTTAATTTCTCAACATCAGAAAGACTGGTCCCCAACCTATGGTAAATTCATTGAGTTCCTTCCCATTTCCACCCTTCAATAGCAGATAAACTTTCCATTGCTTAATATAGCCATAGTGTGGCTATATTTACTATTGCCTGCAGCCAAAAACCTTAACCAATATACCTCATTACCAAGGTAATTGCCTGATTTGTTTGTGTAGCTGAGCAGTCTGGTTTGCTGGTATTGTTCTCAGCTTGCTGTATATGCCTCATGTATGTATAGTCCTGGGTGCTTTGTTTTTCCTTTTTATAATTTACTATACTAGCTGCAATGGCCTTCTCTCCAGCAAGCAGAATAACATCATTTTGAAAAAGCATGTGGAGAGTGTCTCCTGGGTAAATGATGATCACACCGTCACATTATTTGAACATTTAACTGCTTCTATTGAGTAGTTCTCCTCATAGTTTTGATTCATTTAGAATCTAACTGACAAAGATCCCATTACTGGGTGTTCTCTCCATAATTTGTCAAAAAATATATAGCAGTGATGAGGGAGAATGAAGCTAATTTGTAATCTGGGAGACTTAACCTGGTTATGCTGATGAACTAACTAAATCGGTCAAAAGTTTGAGAGCCTAAAGATTAAAAACCACCATTCTCTACTTAAACTCTAATTCATTATGTAAACAACATGATTTATAAGTGTAGTCATGTGGAAGGTCTATTTATTTTTCTCACCAAAGATGCTTTCAAAGAAAAATTGAGAAAATGGATTTTCTCCAACCAATGTGTTGCCTGCCGCCCCTGGAATAAGTACTGAAATGGTAGGACAAAGATATAATGATCACACTTGCCAAGGCCATAAGAGCTTGCAGGATTCCAAAAATATTGGCACTGCTAGCAAGAGGTATTTTCTAAATTTAAAAAAAATAAGTTTTTACAGGAGGAAGAAAAATTACTAGTGATCCCACAGATAAGAATGTAAGTAGGGAGTTAGGAGCTGAGGGTTCTGGGAATGCTCCCTTTTTGGAGTACATAAGAAAGAGGAAAATAGAAATAATCCTTAATGTTTTGTTAAGATGGCAGGCATGGAATTTCAGGGGCAAAGCTGCTTCATTAATACTTGCCAAAGAAACAGAATACTTTCTCTCTCCCTCATACTATCTATACTATTTTAAAACAGTGTGGTGGTGTACTCCTGTAACCCTAGCACTTGAGAGGCTGAGGTAGAAAGATAGCTGTGAGTTCAAGTCCAGCCTAAATTACATTGTGAAACCATATGTATGTATGTATATGTATATGTATATGTATATGTATATGTATAGGTGTATATATATATATATATATATATATATAGAGAGAGAGAGAGAGAGAGAGAAGCTGATTTTGCATTCCCATAATGCAATGGTCCTTTTGGTTGTACCAAACTCTGTCAGAGTTTGGCAACTGGAAATTAGCAAATCTATAATCACAAGGCATTTTGACTAAATCTCTACAATTTACTTTTGTAGGATAACACTTATTAGTGCTATGATACCATTTTTTGTGCATCATCAGCTCTTCCTGATTCTGTAATTTATCAATTTATATTGAAATCTGTTGTAGTCAAGATTCTTTCTATTGCAATTCAAGGAAACTTGTGTCTACTACAAAAGTAAGACTGGAATGTACTCAGTTTCTTAATTAAAAAGTCCAAGAATCAAAGATAGCTTCAGACACGACAGGCTCAAGGATTCTGAGTGCTATCAAGTCCTGTCTCCCATCATCCAGCTGTTTTCCAGTCTGTTGGCTCCGTTCTCAGGTATGTCTTCCCATGGGTGACAACGTGTTTTCTAGAAACTGAGACTCTCATCTTCATAGTTTAATATCTGCTATAGCAAAAAGGTTCCTCTTTCCCAGAAGCACCAGAAAAAGTCTTAGAATTCATTTGATAGAGGCTACTTGGGCTATGTATTTTTGCCTGGACCAATTGCTGTGGCCAAGGAGAGGAAGCTAACTGCTGGTGCTGGAGGTGGTGGGGATTACTACTTAAAATAAATGGCAACAAAGTTAGATGCTGTATATCCTAAAGGTAAACCAAAACTTGGGGTTTTGTTGTTCTTGCTCTTGTTCTTGTTTTTGTTCTTTTCTTGTTGTTTTATTGTTTGTTTGTTTGTTTGTTTGTTTCAAAAGATAGAATAGATACAGGGAGGGAAAAACCACTGATGTCTGCCATAATCTCAGTCAGTATCTTCGGAAAATGACTACCATTAAACCATTTTGTCAATGCTAACCCTTTCTTTTGTGATTGCAATGTTTCTCTTGAAACCTCATGATCAATGTTGTATTCAAGTTCTGGTCATGTTAATTTGGTTGCAGTAAACAGAAAAAAATTTTAAAAAGACTTCAGTTGAAAAGGACCTCGTGGCACTTTATGGTAGAGGAATTTCAGGGGCTATGGTGAAGATAGAAAGAATGGAGTTAGGTATTCATCGAAAAGTTAGGATGAAGGGTATCTGTTCCATCTGCTCCTCTTCAAATTGGTTACTGCGTCTACTCTCTCATTGCACCGAACCATTTCCCCAAATGGCTTTCCCAGTCAGTCCCCAAAGGAAAAATCAAGACAGATTTACAGTCCGAATGGCTAAGATAACCACCTCAATCCCTTGCTACACAAAAATGAAGCTTTTTGGAGGGAGCACTGCATTAATCCAGATTTGGCCACAAGACGGGTTTTGATTCAGTTAGATTTCTGTGTATGGTTCAACTCTCTACTCCACAGTCACACCTTCCTGGGTGAATCCACAAAGTTCTAAGGAACTATATAAGTATAAGTGCTGGTAACTAGAAAAAGCAAACATCCCTGTAGTGAATTTCAGTGTATTTAGGGTCTTTTCTCTCAAAAGCACTGTCTAACAGGGCAAGATAGATAGCTTGTCTTTGTCAGGGACTGCCTGCCTGCACTTTCATGGTCTGCCCAGTAAGTGGCAGTAATGCTCCTCCCCACTTTTGGCAACATACCCATCAAACACAACCTAAAATGCACCTCAGGGCCACCCCCTCCTCGCAACCAAAAATATATGGCATCTGAAATTCTCTCCTACTTACCCTAATCAAGATTCTTCCAAGTCTTGTGTGTCCTCATATCTCATTAATCTATATGCCTTATCCTTTTCAATGTCAAAGTGTTTAAAAGAGAAGTCTGTGTGCTGTTTTTTCAGTCTTATCTACTTTTCAAAACTTGAGTACAAGCTTATGCTTTTCAGTTTCATTCTTCTGCTAAAACCATGTTCCTTATGACTTCCATATCCTAGTAACTGCCCCAACACAAGGGTGGATTTTCACATTATCGCCCATTTTGCTGAATCTGAGATGCTTATCTTAGTATCTAAAATCCAAGCTCTGTCTGCCAAACCTTTAGGTTGCTGTATTTGTCTTCTTCGCCCAAAGAAATATGAGCATCCCCTTTGCCTACTGGGTTGTCCCAATTGCAGCAAAAAATTATCAAACTCCACCAAATCACCCTTCTTTGCATTTCAGGTTCATTGTTTTAGCTTGAAATCTCACCAGCCCCCACCCACCATCCTAACACTGACGCTCTGTGACCTAACCCTAACCTTAACCCTAACCCTAACCTTAACTCAGTTTTTTCTTGTGTACAGTGAAGATGATAATAATATTTACCACCAAACCTTTGGGGATTGGTGTCAAGATTAAATATGTTAGAATACACAGATGCTCTCTCATTCCTGATGGTTCAACGTAACATTTTTTAAACTTTGTAATGGCTCAAAAGCTATTTGAATTCAGTGAAAGCAGTACCCAAGAGTTTAAATTTTGATCTTTTCTAGGCTATGTGGTGTGTGATACTTTATTGGGACTCTGGGCAGCCCAATGAGGCAGCTCCTAGTCAGCCACACAATCCTGAGACTAAGTAGCTGGTACGTGATAGAGTGCTATGGTGTCCAGCGGACATGTGCAGTGAATGCATTTTTACTTACAATATCTCTGTGTTACAATGGGTTTATTGGGATATAAATCCATCATAAGTTTGGGAGCTTGTATGTACTTTGAACCATTCAGGTCTTAGTGAAAATGCACAATAAATCTTCACTCTTACACGCTGCAAAGGCACTAGCCAAATTTTTCTATGACTCTTCTCTTCCCCTAAACTGAAAAAGCTCATGTGCTAGAAGGTGGGCATTTTCAGGCTGTTGTGCAGTGTCTGGCTTACAGTTATTGCATGAGGCAGTCATTTCACTTTCTACAAGCCCCACCATATGGGAGGTGCTCACTAAATATTCACTGAATTAAATTGGATAGAGCTGAATTCATCTAGAAAAACACAAGATAACAAGTGTCATAATATTTGGTAAGTCCATAACTTTTAACTTTTAGATGTAAATAACTTCCTTTGAGACACTTCCTGAAGATTAAATAAAAGTTAAGAGCATAACTACATTCTTGGCACATTTAGAATCTTTTTCTTAATGGAGTTTTCTTTCTGGTTTTGTTTTCTATGTCCTGCCATTCCTTTTACTTTTTTTTCATTCTCACAGCACAGCTCAAGATAACATCCCCCCAAAACCCAAACACCCCTTGTCCCCTCTACCCACATGCAACTGCTGCATAACTAGAAAGGGAATAACTTCCGTGCATATAAGAAAGGTTTCCCTAGGTGTGTCTGTGGGTCAGGATACACAGGATAGGATTCCCTGGGCAGCTCTGATTCAACTGCAGGCCTGACTGAGCTTTTCAGTAAGAACTGGCTTCATTTTTAGCCATATCTATCTACTCTAGAGCCAATCTGAAGGGACAGTAGCTTCTCAGGGGATGCCTTTTTTAGCTCTAGCAGAGAGCTAGAAGGTGAGTGGAAATCCACAATGCTTCTTAACTCGGTCTGTAATGGACACATCTCCACTTGCATTAAATCAGCCCAGCCAAGTCACATGGTCAAGCCCAATATCAGCGAGATGGGGGAAATCAATGCCGCCTGATCTAAATAAATGGTACCACATGATTAAATGCAAGGAGCTGATTGTATAGATCGAATTTAGAGAGAACAAAAAGTTGTGATAATTCTAACAGTGATCCTGATTCACAGCATATTCCTAGGTGATTCCCACTGTCTTTTTTTAATCTCTTGGTGCTTAGTCCTTCTCACTCTCTTTGCTCTCTCCCATTTTCTTTACAAACTTTACCAACTAAACTTACTTCAGACAAACTGTGATGATTATACACATTTCAGTTAAAAACGACAACAACTTCCTAGTATCACAACTTTTTTGTAAGGATGTCTTTGGCTGCTTACAATGGAAACCAAGTTAATAATGATTTATATCTTACAACAAGGAAATCAGAGAAAGTGTTCCATGGTTAGTTGAAGTCGGGTTTGTTGTTGTTTGTTGTTGTTGTGTTATCAAGTTAGCTTTTGTCCTCAAGCTTGTCTCATGGTGGCAAGATTGCTACAATAGCTCCAAGCATCACATCATTACAAGGTGATATTCAAAGTTGGAAGAAAAAAAATGAAGGCTCTCCTTATGCTCCTTTTGGTTTTTTGCTATAAAGAAAAACCCCGATAACTTTTCAACTTATTTCCTTTACATTTCATTGATTAGCCTATGTAATCACCTATAGATACAAGAGAGGCAGAAGTCAATAGCGATCATTTCCAGGTTCTGTCTTATGATGAATTCTAACAAGAAAGAAGCTGAGAGAAGAATGCATTGTACACCAGAAATCAATGACATCTACACAGTTTCAGATAATTTAGGCTATTTGATAAAAGGTAACACACTTCATAGCACAATCTTTGTTATCTTTTAAAGCTTAATTCATCAAGATTTCTCTAAGCAAGGAGAGAATGTTTCCTCAACGCACCATCCGTTCTATCATTCTCTCATTGCTGACATATGTCTCCTCCATCTTTCCAAAATGCCTGTGTCCTTAGTCTTTACCAATCCAACCCAGTCTTACTTATTCCTGAGGACTGAGGCCCCCTAGGGGCATCGCCCATGGACTCACAAGGTATTCTGATGACCCCAGCACATTAGATCTGTGCTTCCCATGGATAGCATTTTCTATAACTAGGTCTGCGTGTCCATTTACTGAAATTCTGAGCCCTCCCAACAAGAATGTTTTGGAGAATAAGGAATAAATCCTGAATGTTTCACCACTAGTGCCCAATAATACTATCTTTACATTATGCAATAGACATTCTGTATATTATTTTCAAATAACTGAGTAATTGAAAAAGGAAATTCCCTTGTCTCTATCTTTTTCTATACTCCCATGAGAAATAAAATAAAACTCAGCAAAATTTAATATTCACTTCACTGAAGAATCTAGTTTTCTTGAAAGACCTTCGTTCCACAGACTTTCTCTCTCCCTCCTCCTCTTCATCCTCCTCTTCTACCTCCTCAGCTTCTCTCTCTCCCCACATCTTCACTAAATGGAATGAAAAGATCTCATCCCTTCACAAAAGAATTGTCTTTTTTAGCATTCATTACCTTGTGTGCCACTTGCTAGGTTGTTTTGTATGTTTTTTGGTCGATTCCTTTAGCCCCTATGATACTAGAAACATCTTGATGTCTTTTGCAACCTAATATGCCTGCATCATTGCTTTGATGCACTCAATAAGCATTTTTGATATTGACTTTACTTCTGAAGTCCATTAATAAGATTTTTGCTTTGAAGCAATTCTTCCTGATTATAATCTCTAGTCAATTTAATCATTTGATCTGAAGTTCTGGGTTACTATTTTCCTATAAAATATTTTATATTACTCTTTCTGATAGAGTTGCTCACTATTGAAACACACCTTCATTATATGACCAAGTGTTCAAAGCAAATTTTTATTTTTTATACTACATTTGTTGTTCTGAATTTATCATCCATATTTTAAATAAAAATGTACATTTTCGTAGTAGAGTGTGTTGTCTCTAATGCATTAGCCTTAGTTTCTTTTTTCCATGCTTAGGTGTTACCAATTCACACCATTAAATTTTCCCCCAAATCGTTGAAAATCACCACTTCCTAGAATGCTTATGATATTTCATCTTCAATATCACAATTTACATTCTGCTATGTTGTACTTCATATTTGCCTCATTTATAAATATATTTTTTAAATTCATCAATCAGTCTTTCTGCAAATGCTTATCAAGCTTTCCACTGTGTGTTAAATATTATCTGTCTAAGATGTAGGGATCTAGGAAAGGAAATATGAATGGTCTGTCCTCTCCTGTGTTCTGTACCCTAAGCAAGCGATACAACTAAACCATGAACACATCTGTCTACCATGTCTAGTGCAGGTAAGAGCTCGGAGAAAAGTACAGCAGGGAAAGGAATAGACAATGGTGTCTGCTGACACTACTCTTTAGAAGGTGAGTGGGAAAGTGCCAGTGATAAGGTGTCATTGGATCACAGAGCTCAGGCAACAGGACTCTGTGCAGAGGAAATAATGAGTGCAAAGTCTCTGCGGCATAAGTGTGGTTGGCAGAAATGAGCAGTGAGGGCAGTAGTGCTCTAGGCAAAGTTAGTAACAGGGAGAAAAGGTGTAAATGAAATCAATTAGTTAGTGGAGCTCAGAGCATATATGATTCTTTAAGTTACAATAGGGACTTTGACTTTGTTCTCATCAAAATAGACGTCCTTGGACTTGGTCCATATTAATTTCATTGTCAGCAGTAAATATCAGTGGTACTGAAAAGGTTCTTGAAACAGACGATGGTGAAACAAGTGATGGTGAATATTGTAAATATATTTCCTGCTGCCAAACTGCTCACAAAAATGGATAAAATGGTACATTTTATGGTGGACATTATTTTGCCATAATTTTTAAAAAATCCATGTGTGCATACTGTGGTCCAGAAACAGCACTAAGTGCTGGTAACTGTAAGAACGCATGAACGATGTAGGCACTCAGAATCCACCTCAAGAGTATATGCCATACATTGTAAATGCAAATACACAATGGAAAGTAACATAAATGAAGTTCCAAATGAGAGAGATAGGCCAGAATCTCACATCATGTGTTCTTGGATATGTTAGTCCAGAGAGATGCTCTCTGAAAGAAAAGGACCTGTGCAAATTTTTGAGAAAAAATGCACTCTGTGATGGAGTCACCACAGAAATTCTCAGTGTGCACTGACATATCACAGGCTGTAAAAACAACAACAGCAACAAAATTTTAAGGAAACCTGCTTAAGTGTGTTTAATCTAGTATTGCTAAGCTGTTTTACCGTAGGCTCTTTTTCCTTCACGACCCATGAGCATCCTGAGGAACTTGTGTTCCTACGAACCTATGTTGTAGGAGTTGAAAAGCTGAGATGACAAAGAAGAAGTGGGAAAGTGGGATCCAAGCTGATACTAAAAGAAAGGTGATACTTAGATTAGAGGTAAGAAAGGGCATTCAAAACAGGAGGAATATAAAACAATTAATTGCAAAGTATCTCCTACAACTGGCCTCTTCAGATGCTGCTGAGCTGTAGAATAAATGTCCTAAATTTACTTATAAAATCATAATCTTGGTGACCACTGAGAAACTTCAAAAACACGTTTGACACCAAAGACTAAAATTAATTATTTGTTAGAAATCACCTTAATTCCTTGTCATTATTTTTAGATAACAAAGTTAAGGCCCAGAGATACTATGACTTTCTCAAAAATCTCTGCCTATTAAATCGATGGTAGAGTAGCTTTCTTAGTCCCGGGGCCAGGGATCCTGTTCCATAAAGAAGGAAGTTACCATCTTTGTATGTCTGTCATAGACACTTTGAAATTAAAGCAAAAAAAAATCAATTTCTATGCAAGATGAAGATTTCAACACGCAGCAGATATGGAAACAGAATCAAATTAAAGAACAACGCAAGCTTGGGTTTTAATGAAGCTCATCTTTGTTTCTTTTGCAGATCAAATTTTTGGCTCTCATCTGCACACAGTGTGTGAACGTGAAAATTCCACAGTTCCACGGTTTGTAAAGCAATGCATTGAAGCTGTCGAAAAGCGAGGTGGGTAACTGAATATGCGGCATTTCTTCTCGTGGCTGAACCTTCTGAATAACCAATGCTCGCGTTAGCAGTGCCACTCTGTTTGTCTGGGAAGCCATGCAGTTAAAACTTCACTTCTATTAATCGGTTAAGAGGATCAGGTTTCTTATTAACTTCAGTGTGTTTTTACAATAGGGACATTAGTAATTCTCACTAATGTTCTTTTTTTTTTAATATTTTGTCTGTCTGACATACTGTTGATTCAATTGCAAACTTCTTGTTTCCAAGCCAGTGATAAAACATTCATAAAATATCAGCACTCACAGTGTTAGAACCCTCCTAACATTCATGCCGGTAGATATTGTGCCAGAGCAATTTTTGGTAAGCCCCCAACATTACCAAGTGAAGCAAATAACATTTTTACTTGCAGAAAGTGATGCCCCATCTTCCACATGTTTCTACTCAGTGCAGAGTACAGCTCATGGGTTTTCCTGGAAAAATTAGCAGATACACCTCCGCTGATAGGATGACCTTTGATTCCTCTTTTCAGCATTCTGTTTTTCATATGAAATTATTTCATCATGCAGAACAGTACAAAACAAACCTGGTTTGCTCGTCATTTCTATGTTAGTGTATCTGTGGGGTGTTTTTCCTTCGAACTGTGACTTCCTTCATTCAAGGTCATTTTTCCTGGAAGATACACATAGTAGATTTAGAATCTTAAAAAATGTATTGTATAAAAATGTGAAGCTTCATCACCATCTGTTACAAGTTTATAACATATTCCCAGGATCTAGGGAGATATATATCATGCAAAAGATAGAGGTGTTTGCAGAAAAAAAAATAAAAAAAGAATTGGTGAACCTATTCTCATTTCAACCTCCTAGTTTCTTAAAACAATAGAACCAAAGGGAAAAAATCTTCACCAAGTAATCTTCTAGGAAAAGCCATTTTAATTCTTTCAATGTTACCTGCCTTTATTATAGAAGCATAATAAAAATGTTCTGCAATTTCTAACTCCTGGAAATTCATACTTTAATTATACTGTAAGGACAGCCTTGGGATCCTATTATTCCCATATCAGTAGGGAATGAGAAAATAACAAGAGGGGGAAGAGTGGGTAAGGAATGTGGATAAAGACAGTGGCTTTGGGGAAAGCAAATGAACATGTCAGAGAGAAGAGCCGAGGGTACTAAGCAACAGTTGCAAACAGTAAATGCAGAATAAACATGAGGTGAGGTGTCTGTGAGGAATGAAGTCAATTGGAATTTAGAGAGAAATATGTTTTTATTGTGTATTTCAATTTCATTTAATTTTCAAAGCACATATTTTAGGAATAAATATTATTTAATATATACTTACAGTAAAAATGGATCACTGAGAATATTGCAGTGTTATTACTTTCAATAGCTAAATTATCATCATTCCTCAGAAATCTTCCTTCACTTATACATACTCAGTACAGGAAGTGTGAGTATTGTTATATTAGACCAAAACTCCAATCGGGACGTTGGGGAAAGCTGTGCATAGTAGGATGTGTTTGCACTCGAAGTTAGCATGTGAAGAGGAGCTCTACATCTCTCGATTTATGAATTTACCCTAGGCAAAATAAAAAGCTCTCTTACGTGCAGGCTTGCAGTGTGCAGATATCATAATACTGTAGAGCCGAAAATGTCTATAAATAGAAATGGGATCTTTTGTTCGTGGAGTTTTGTTGATGATTTTTAATAAAATAAGACAATGATTGCTGACAGGAGCAATCATCTCTGACATTATATTTCATTGTCCCAGTGTTTACTCTTAAAATGAATTTGTAGACCCAGCACTAAACAGGCACTAATCACACATATGATTATTAAAACAGTTCCTGAGCATTTTAATGAAACTCAAAGACGGCAATTCTGCAAAACAACTGATAATTCAAAGCACTTTGGCAATGTCAGCTTAAAGCAACTCTATGGAAATGTCCAATAAAAATTCAGAAGCACAAGATAAACATTTCACATCATTGCAAGATTTACAAGTGTGTACTTTTGATTATATTTTCCTATGATCATTTTGTTGGATTAATATTCTTACATTTATACGCCAATTCTATTTACTCGAAGTGTTGTTTTTACTAAATTCTGGCATACAGCACCTCAGGACAGAAATAATTTATGTGAATCTAAGTCCAATGTTTATGCAAGCTTCTGATGACATTTTATGCTGGGGTTGGTATTAGGAAGTAGCATAGAAAGGTGCCAAGTCTCTCAGCACGGCTGGGACTCAGCATATCGAGAGCTTCCTTCTAATGGCCAGAACCTCTTGCAGCCAAGATGCTCAAGTGTGGAGTCATGGGAAATGCTTATGAACCAGTTATGGGAAAGGCACTTTTAATGAAAACTGAGTGATTTACTCGCACAGATCGGGGAGTTGTCCCGCGTAGTCACTGCATACAGCAGCATATTGGCTGTTACTAAAACGAAACAAAATTTCTTTCCTTTGCGCTTTTTTCTTGAGAATATTTTCTCTTTCTAAAACAATCATCTCTAGTTGTATTTTTAAAATGTTCCTCATATGTTTGATTTAAAATAGAGTCTCACCACTCATTCAGGTAGTTATTTGTTGATAGAATCAAATCCCTCATTGTTCTGTAATCTGTATTCACCTCTGGTAAGGAGACACTCGTCACAGTTTAAATTTTGCCTCTCTTCGACATGCCAAAAGGAAATCTATCTGTGAGCCGAATGTAAGGCAACGTGGAGGAGAACATGTTTAATGTGCCTCGTTATCTGCTGTGATTTCCTTTATTCCTCTAAACCACTGTGATGCTCTCTTCCTCGTCAACTATTATGACTATATTAGAGCCATTCTCCTCTTTTGTGGTTTCTGACATTGCTTACATTACAAACCTACAGGAACTTGAAAGAATAAAGTTTCAAGGGATACATATGTCACTCTTTGAGCTCTTCCTGGGGTTCCTTCTCCCTGCATTGACTTTATAGTCATAGACCATGAATAGAAGTCATCATCAGCCAATAAAAATCTTAACTTATGTTTCTTCGCTGAAAACAATTTCCCTGAAAATAATGAATTATTCAGTCTATGCTGAATTCATAGTCTTCATAAAATTAGGTCACTTAACACTTTTTTGAGGATTTTAGGAGCAAGCATCTAGACAGAGACATTGTGACATATTGTTATGTAACTATAAGCAGTGAGAAGTGAAATTCTCATTATTTTGTAGAATATTTTGTGCAATTTAGGATGATGCCAAATATGTATAGAAATTGGTTACTTAAATATAAGGTCCTTTGTACCTGTTAAGAGATGAGGGTCTCACACATGAATTAAAGAATATAGTCTATAGTAGTAGAAGGTAGATAGTAAGACCTTAAGTCAAATTCTTTTTGTGCAAAACATGTAACCGAATCACTGACTACCTTTTGTGAATGTTCACTTTTTGGAAAGAAGCTTACATATTTGACACATTGTAAACAGTTGATAAATGAAGAAACAGACATTGTGTGTACTACATCCAGGCAAAATGTAGTAACTGCCACAATAATTAAATAAAACAGGAAAATTTGTTTGCTTAAAAAAATGATACACCAATCCCTGATAATAAACACATACTTTTCTGGTTTTACCTCTTTATAAGCCCTGGGGAAGTTTAGTGTTACCTTATTTACTAGGTTCTTGTCTTAACAATTTTGGCAGTGAAGCAAAGAGGAACATGGTATGAGATACAGCACCTAAAAAGACATGCTTCAAAGGCAAAACTAGTCCTTTCTACCCTTTTGTTTGTTGATCAGGGTGGCCTTGTACTTGCTATGTATCCAGAACTAGCCTCAAACTAACCTCTTCCTGCCTCAGTCTCCTGTGTTCTGGGATTACAATTAAATAACTCACATGTTTTTTTCAAATCATATTAGGCTCATCTTTTATTCTTTTTTCTTCTTCCCCCACCCTCTTCTTTCTCCTCCTTCTCCACTTCTTTCTCCTCTTCTTTCTCCTCATTAGTTTTTATTTATTTATTTTTCTGATGCTAGTAACTGAACCCAGAGTCTCAAGTATGCTAGGCTGGTTCTCTACCACTCAACTCTATCCCCACCGCCTACCCATCACTACCAAACACATACTTTACAAAAGACTTCTTTTATGAGAGTTAACTGAGTAAATGAGTACATTTCTGCCTTAAACATCTTTTGATACATTTCATACATATTTGCTTGTTTGAGAATAGAAATTTTTCTTTCAAACAAAATCCAGGTTGTCATTTGTCATTTGTAATAAAGTCTAAGTCTAATAAATCACTATTCTTTCAAGATTTGCAGTTGTGGTTAACATACCCCCAAACTATTTAACAGATTAAGTTGATACTTAGCGATCTGTTGCACACCAAAGTGGATATACATAGCACAACTGAACTACATCCTTTAAGATAGTTGATAGTAAATTTTGTGTTATAAGCTGTTTGCCATAATTTTAAGGAAAATAATACTATATCTACCAAATTTGAAGGTACCAGGTATAAATACTTCTCAGAATGCCTCAGCAGATGATAATCACCAAGAACTTTGTCCTTTCTGTGTTTTTTCCAAAACACAAAAATGCTATGACAGGAATGATATACAAAGTTACATATTTGACTGAGTGCCTAAAAGCCACCCTGGGATCCATAACCTTGCTTAAAGATTTAGGAAAGACCTTTAGTCTACTTCTGAGAAGGCCCTTAGCCTCAAAAACTTTATCTCTCAACTTGACTTCATAGCAGCTGTTATATTTTTTTGCTGTCGTTTGTTTGACAGGATCCAGTTATAGGTTCCGATGTCTGTTTAAAGAAACAAGGAGGCTGCTGACTTTAAAATTCCCTCATTGCTTGTGTGATCAGCATTTTCCCAGGCTTTTCTACATAGTTTGCCAAGCAAAGGGACTGACCTTTTGTAGCAAACACTTTTTCATTTCAAAATGCTCACTTTGATTTTTGTCCCATTTTATACTCATTCCAAACTGTTTACAACCCACTAAAAATGACTGTGAATTATATGTTTGTGTAATGGATTCCTTTTGTGGTCTGAGTGGAATGTTTACTTTGAACAATTAGTTATCTTTGGGTAGATTATAGAAACTTGGAAAAAGCCTTGCTAAAATTATTATTATACCTTAACTGTTTCTTTTTTGGTAATTTCTCTGGTATTACATGAAGTTTGAAAGAATGTCACATTAACAAGACAATGACATTATAAATGTTTTCAACTGTGTGAGTATTTATTTGTGCATGTTTGGTAGTATCATAAGAAAGAATCCTTAGACCCCTACTTAGAAGTACATTCACCTAATTTATAAACCATCATAGCAGAATGCATATATATTTTTCTATGCATAATTTGCATTTGCATAATAGTTAAGACATGTATGTGTGCATATTTACTGTACAATAAGAGGTATGTTTATTGTACAGCTATTATGTTGAGGCACATGGAGTTTACAGTTGTTAATATAGTTGTCTTGGTACTCTGTTCATGGACCAGCGTGCCACTTAGGATCGTATCAAGTACTTTTTTACAAAAATAAAACTTTATGTTGCTATTTCCCATTCCCTTAGAATCCAGGTCCCTGAAGTGCAGATCATATTGCCTTCACAAGACAAGTTTTGCTCCCAGCTCTGCTAATTTTATACTGTTCATTCTTTCCCACTTTGGAATAATCTATTATAGTTGGATCCAGGCACGCACTAAAGGCTGATACTTCCATGAAGAATGTGTAATTTGTACTGTTTAGTTTCTGATGAGATTCCTGAAAACTTTTATGATTCTATCTTGTTCCAGGGAGACTTCTGCTTGCTAGTTTTATAAGCAACGAGTGAAAACAAAACAAACTGATAAAAATTACATGCTGAAAAAAACAAAGCAAGAATACATGATAAGCACTTTTTCTTGTTCCCCAGAGAATATTTGTGGATTGGACAAAAATGTTTCTGAGGACAGGGATCTACGTTTCTTTTCTGATGCTTGCATTTTGTGCTGAAAACTAGGCATCCCCGTGCATTGTGTGGAGATGATTCTCCAAGAAACTCCATGAGCGTTTGCTGTGAATTAATTTGGGATTTTTTTTTCCTGAGTTAAAATCACTTTAAGGCATTGATATTTTTGTTTTATTTTGTTTTAGTACAGCCACAAAAACCGTCACCTTCCTGACAGCAGTGGTGTTGTGCACGGTCCAAGTTGGAGCTGGCTCTTTGGGGGTAGTCATGCTGGGGCCTCTGTGTCTGTAAGAAAGCCACAGTCAGGGCTAGAGGGAAAGACAAAATCAAAACAGAGTAAACAGGAAAGAGCCAGCAAGAGTATAAAAGAGAAACCAGGAAAAGACAACCAAAAACACATCAGAGATGACAAGGTGGGGAGAGGAAAAAAGCTGAGTTTTGCAATTAAGAAAACAAAGGCGGATGAAAGGGCACACTTGCGAGGTCTGCAGCGAGCAGAATCCGGCTCCTGAGCCAGCTGCTGTCTCGGCCTTAGTTACCTGATACTTGTTTCTCTGTTCTACAGAAATTTATTTTTTGCTCAAGAAAATGCTTGAATGTTAAATCTTGCAGTAAACAGCGTACATTAAATGTTCACCAGTTCTTTGTACAGAAACTGTTTTAATTAATTCACTGTATTTATTAATGACACTTAATGGAGTTTATCTACATTTAGTAATACATGACAGTCTTATTATCAGTGAGTTTAAACACACCAAAAGTTAGCATAGGACCAAATTTGCAGTTCAATAACCAGAAGGGCTATCTCACAGACACAGAATGTGGCTCTGGTCAGGCTGGTCAGCAGATATTCCCATACTTTAGAATCCAGAAGGCATAAGAATAAATAATGTCTCTTCCCAGATAAAGTGCAAGTCTAATTTCTAAACTCCACCCCCATTCTAAAGTTTAGGTTCTTAACATACTTTTCCCTTGCGAGCATTTGGGAAGAAATAGAGCCAAAATTAAGACCCTAAGCAGTTAGCTTCTGATGGAAGATTTCAATTATGCAGCACTTCAACCTACCAAAATGCAGTACTGGGAAGTACCCTGTGGTGGTGTCATTGCATGATGGCAGTTCTACGTCTGAGAGTTTTTCTGTTAAAAGGCCCTATATTCAGAAGTTAAAAGTTCAATCATGAAAATGAGGTTGACTCAAAGTTGGCAGGATGTTTTATCCCAGAAAAATATGTTTACAAAATTTGAAGAAAAAAAAAATACATGCATTTGGAAAGTATTCAGGTTTTCAAAAGCAGAAGCAAAAAGTATAATAAGGCAGTCAGAAGTTTTCAGATATTTGTGACCCTAAGATTCAAAAGTGAACTTGGCGGTTCTTCAGTAGAAGTTATTTTTAATGGTTGCATAATGTGGTCCAGCTCAGGAAAAATGAACAAATTACCAAAACTTCCACAATGCTGTCAATCTTCTTGTGAAATAACTTGTTATTTATTAATAATCTATACATTGTATTAGGCATTTCATTAGACCTTAAAAACTTTTTTTTTTAAAGTCTTAAATTTATTCGGAAATCTGTAAACGGCACTAAAATATTACTCTCTTTCCATTCCTTAATGAGTAATGTTCCTTTAAAAGTTTGTAGAAAATAATCCTTTTTGAGGAATTTCACACTTAAATACATATGTCCAATTTAAACATTAATTATTAAACTATACAGATTCTACAAGAAATTCAGACTCTAGATGAGGAAGTTACATTGGTGTCTGTAATTGAACGTAATATATTTTTCCATTCAAGCTATCTTATGGTAATATACTTGTCTCCTTAAAAGATTCATTTCTTGTAAATTCTTTTAAATTCTTCAGGAGATTATCTTATAAGAGGCTATGGGATTAGAAATGCTTTTTCTTGAGTTAAAAATAGCCATTTCTAGTTTTATCTATTTTTGCCTAATTTTATACTTTTCAACCACTTCCTATTTTCAGCTAAGAAAAAAAAAGCAAACAGAAAAATTCAAGGGCAAAGCAGTTAGAGAAGAAAAACTGTGCAAAACCAAAATAGCTCTGAAATGATAATGCTGGAAATATTCTTGAGGTTATAGAAGACCATAGACCCAAGATGTACAAACATACTCTTAAGGTTTAGAATAAAAGCATAACTTGCAGAGAAAAAATATTTTAAACATTACTTGCATTATACTGTGTGCTTTTTCACACATATCCAACTTCTCACAGAGTGCCTGATATGATAGATTCTTAACGAATCACAAATAAATTGATAAAATATATTCAACTTTGCTAAAACCTTCATTGGAAAGTAGTGTGCCATTGCTATTCCTGCACATGGTTGAAACTATAAAAAGATCAATGACCAACTATTGTTGGATGAGGGAAACTGCATGATATGCAGATAATTATGTGGCTTATAAATCTGTTTTTTAACATTTCAACAAGTCAGCTTGTAGTGAGTGTACATTATATTGTTCAGTGACATACTATTCTTTCCATCAATACTAAGCTATGCTAAACAATTGAAGTTAGATTTCCTTAGAGATTTTATTTTCATCAATTTTTGGATAGTTCATTAAAGTTAACCATCCAGCAACTACTAAAATATCAATTGTCTACTCATTTTCACCAGAGGAAATCATACTCCTTTAGGCATCGTTTCAACACCAATAGACTGCTGTTTTTAATCAAGTAATTGAATGGTAACTATGACTTATAATTGACCTGCCTGAGAACAGTCATGTAAAGGCTCTGTTCTCATAACCACACAAAAAAGTTGAGTCCCCCATCTTTTTCTTCTATTTGGAGTTGGAATAGCATTTTAGTGTGATATTTTTATTAGTTTATTTTCTGGGAATATATCACCTTCCTAACTCAGTGATTGTTTCCTATATTCCTACCAGGATATTTTCATTTTGATGACAATTTTTTTTGAGTTGACAAAGTCAGTTAAAGAATTTGAAAGAGGAAATACATGATCAATACACAGACTTATCAATTTGAAGCTAATGAAGACAGAATATCAATACTCTAAATTCTGATGTGAGTTATTGATTTTGTTTTCTCCAAATTTACTTCATAGAGGAAGAAAGTTAGCATCTGCTGAGTGTTTCATAGAAACACTCTATGAAGACTTTGCATAAACCTAAAATTGGACCTTTGTTTTGTCACTAAAATTGGACCTTTATTTTTTGTTTTAAAAATAATGCTTTTCTTGTTATGTTTTGTGCTTTGCAGAGTCTGGGCTAACTCTAGTCTCCTACAGAGCAAGGGGATACCTCGTAGACCAAACTGTAATGCTGACACAAATTATTTCCTTTTGTTTTGAAAGTGGACATTTGGCCATATACATGAAATTAGATAGCCTGATATTGGCATCCCTGTTTGACATAGAATATGACAGCATAAGGAAACTGAATTTCCTCTTGATTCAATTCTTAGCACTGCATGCTACTCATTCTTTTAGCGTGATCTTTGTTGCAACTGAAGCATGAGCGATCCTTTCAGGAACTGATGGACTGCTGAGTTGCCGCATGTGAATAACTCCTCAAACTGTTTGATTTTTGTCTTCCAGTCAGACCTTTGGTCTGGGAACTATCCTGCAACTTGCTTGGCTAACTCAAATTCTACTTTTTCATACCGAAGCTATCATTTTCCATTCCTTTCCTTCTCTTTTATTTCTTACCTTTTCAACGGCACCGTAATCTATTGCTGCCTTCAGTTTTTCAATCCTTGACTGGGGCCTATAGTACCTTTTGAAACAAATCGCCTAAAGAGGAAGTTGCATTTGTTCTCACTTCTACCCAGGCCTCTCTCCTTAATTCTACCAAAATGATCTCTCTTAAGTATAAAGAATATTATGTTATTCCTTCTTAGAATCCTCCAATGGTTCTTTTTCCTCATCAGGATAAAAAAGCTCCACTTTGATTATCTGTTTAAAAGGATGAGTTCATGATCTCTGTTGACATCCAGCTTCATATTTGCATAAGCTGCTTACTATGTATGCTCTGGGAAGACCAACTACATGACAGTTTCCAAAGGACTTTAATTCTTCCATGCGCTATTTCCTTTCCTTAGAATCCATCTCCTACACTATGTAGTTGCCAAATTCACATCCATCCTCTTGTGAATAGCACAACTCTTTCTTTTCTCAAAGGAAATTTCTCTGTCTCATGCCACAAACTCCCCTCCATGGTCTTTTAAACATCATGATACCCTCCCTTCATAGGGCTCCACTGGTACCTTGCTTTCCCTAATATGGCCCATATTGCCCGAGACAGTGGTGGCTAGTTTTATTTTTTTCTAGAATGTGGGATCTTGAGTCTAGGGATTGTGTCTGCTTAACTTCCATCTTTATAGTGTTTAGCAAGTCATGTTTGGCATACGTAGGGTCTCAAATTATAATGGGTGATTAAACAGATGAAACGATAGATATTATTCAAAATGATTATTCATCATCCATATATGCACCCATTCTTCCAGAATTAAATCCTGAGAACTGAAGATTCATTGATCTGCTAAGAGACATAGTGATTAAATATCTCCTTAAACAAAATCTGTGATTATCTTATCCAGAAGGAAAGGAAATCACCTTAAAAGTGAAAGTAGTATTTTTATTGTTTTTGTTTGTTCACCTCTTTTGCAGTTTAGCATGATATATGTCTCTATATATGTGATACCACATATTAGCAATAGTCTTTACTAAGGTAAGACAAATAATAATACTCTAATATCCAATGCAGGTTTTAGATGAAACATAATTTCTCATCCTTAGCAAGAAGATACCAGTCTCTCCGCAAACCTTAAGAGTTTGGCTAAAGCAAAATTTGATGTTTTTTGAGACATATTAGTGTTGCAAAAATAGCACCATCCTCTTTCTGGTTCAACAAAAGTATGTTTTTAATATATAAACCCCAAGGTATAGTGCCTACATCTCTGTAAGTTTGTGTATGATTTTTCCTATTATCACGGCCTAGGTCTCTTTCACTATCGCTAAGTTCCAGCATCTCCCATCCACCGAAAGGCCATGTTTCTGATTATCTTTCCCCAAATGTATTAGCTTGCATTATTTAAGGGCTGAATCTCATTTTATTATTTCCTGCTCGTATTTCTAAACTCCTTAAGTCCATTTGTATGATTCTTTTGTCCTCACAGATGTCCACAGTTCCTCCCAATTTAGTATCATCAGCAAATTTAATTAATGCTCTGTTTACCTCTCCTTCTAATGAAACCAGTGTCTTGCTTCATTTCATCATACAAAGTACAAATGTATTGGCAATAAAACAGTCCAAAGAAATGTTCCCTTGCTGTAGGAGGGGAAGTTAAGAACACAGCAAACAACCATGTGGTAAGGAGTGGACAGTGCAGTGGGGTGGTGAGCAGTCTGAAATTGCCCTAAAGCAAAACCTTCCTCACTGAGACTGTGCCCTGGCACATTGCCTGGATTGATGTTGGTGTGCATGCGTGTGCACATATGTACATTTATGTGTGTGTGGTGTGTTCTAGAAAGTAACTTCATTACCTTAACTGAGGATTTTTTTACTAAAGTTATATTGATGGATATAAGAAAAGCATATTTAAAAATATAACTATTCATGCAATTATTTATTCAATAAAATGTAAGTTGGTAATAGACAATGTTTATCAAACAAATCTGCACACATACAGTTGGGCATAAATAGGTTACCTATCATTTTCAATGGATTCTTTCTAGCATTCACAGTGATCTAAATGTTTTTCTCAGTCCTGAATATGATAAATGTTTTAAATTCAAATTAACTCCTGGATTTAAATCAAATGTCTTATAGTAGATTATAATATAAGGTAATAGGTTTTTTTTTCAGTTGTGTGCAATAGACTGACCTCAGTACAAGAATATTTTAATCTGTAGAATTAATAGTTTGCAAAATTCAGCTTGTATAGACAAAGTGGTTTTATCAGTTAACTTTAAGGCTGGCAAGTTTATCCTCAAAGAATTGCAAAATTAGGCTTTGAAGATGTGGTAGTAATTTATGGGGTAATTTATGTGAGAAAGTTATAGATGACATTTATTGTATTCCCACTATGTGCCAGACATAATGCTATAGTCTTCCAACATATTTGACAATGAAGAATACATTAATTACTATCTGAAACACTGCATATAGTATAGCATCTCCTGCAAAATCTTGTAAGTACCTTATATGTTTCCTAAGAAGAGTCAATCTTTGGAATACGGATGGATTAGTAAATATCCACAGACTACATTAGAAAAACACTTTGAAGTTTGTGATTTGAATAGGACAGACAGATGGTAGACCAGTATCTCTATTGCCTTTCTAAAGGAGAGTGCAGGTTCACAACGTTGAAACGAAGGCTGATGTATCTTTTCGTGTGTGATGCAGGCCAACAAAGATGTCATCACTGAAGGATAGTGTTAACAAAATAATGACTGGGAACATTGTTAAGTAGTCACAGTCTCACATTGTTTTTCTAGTGAGCAAAGTCTAATGCATAATGCATTCTTATGAGAGAATTTTCTCAGATGCCAAGACTTTACAGGCATAACTTCCATAAGCTTTACTGGGAGTTTCCTGCCAGCACCTGTTACAGTATAAAGTTCTTACTTTTCACACATAATCCAAGACTGACTTGGAACGCTGACTTGGAAAAACTCATTGAGCGAAGCCGTCTTATAATGTTTTCTCACATGTCATGTTCATCTTTTAATCCTTGGTCTCATATATGTATGTCCATGTTTTCCATTCAAATTCTTTTCCCACCATAAAGCCTTCTTTCCACAAGCCTTTTATGGATAAGAGTAGAGAAAAAAAAAGCTTTTCTTACTAGGTAAATTATTAGAAATGATAGATACTAGAGAAAGTTATTAAGATAGAAGCTATATTATATTAGAAATCAACTCTTCCTGACTGAAATTAGTTCCACAGACTATAGATTTCCTAGAAGTCAACAGAAATAGAGTACCATGTTCAAAAACCAATAAGCAGGGACTCTGAAACAGGATCCCAGGTTAACATAGTACAATATGACCTAAATTCTTCTATCTTTACAGACTAAATATGGTGACTTCAAATACTTAAAAATAATATCACACTTAAATATTATGAGAAAATTAGCAATGTTTTTATAGAGGAGAAATGATTAAAACAATTATTTAAATTCTGTATTTTTAAATTAACTCTTACATTTCCACTAGCAAAATAACTTTTAAATAAAAAGAAGAACAAGTCATAGTGTTTCTATTCAAGTAAAATTGTAGGAAATTGCAGAGAAATGCCAGATTATGAGTAACACCTTCATGTTTGAAAGGGTTTGAAGTTTCTTGTTGTCTAGAAGTTTTAACCCATGTGACTTTAGAAAAAATGGATCTTTATAATCAAACTCCTTACTCAGTTCCCATCTTTGTCCTGATACAATGGGCAGGAGGAATACCTTTCACCTGTTGAACATCTTCAGATAATAAACACTTGGTTCTAGTTTTTGAATAAAAATGTATGCCTTCTTTCTGAACAAAGCCCCAAATGCACAGCAAATAACATCAAAAATCAGCAAATGAGATTATATTAAATTAAAAAACTTCTGCACAGCAAAGGAAATAAACAGAGTGGAGACAACTTATGCAATGGGAAAACTGTTTGCCAGTTACTCTCCAGGCATGACTATTATCTAGAACTACAAAGAATTTGAAAATATTAGACCCCTAAAATAAAACATCGAAATTTTAAAAAGGGCAAACAAAATGAACAGACACTTCTCAAAAGTACAAATGACCAATAACATACATGAAAAAAATGTTCAATGTCACGAGCCATTACAGAAATAAAAATTAAAATAACACTGAGAGTCCATTTTACTTCATGAAGAATGGCCATCATCAAGAAATCAAAAAATAACGAATGTTGGCAAGACAGTAGGGAAGAAAAGGACCTTTCTATGATATTGTTGGAAATTTAAACTAGTACAACCACTATAGAAATCAGCATTGTGATTCTTGAACAAACTAAAAATAGAAAGTTCATTTGATCCAGCTGTTTCCCTTTTAGGAATCTTCTTAAGTGAATTAAAAACACCATATTACAGTGAAACATACATAATTATGTTTATATCAACAAAACTCAAAATAATTAAATCTTGGAAGAAGCCTGAATATCCACCAACAGATGAATTAAGCATGTGGGGTACTTACATACTATGGAGTACTACTGTGCTATAAAAAGTATAAATTTGAGTCCTATGTAGGAAAGAGGTGAGCCATGAGACCATAACATTAAGTGAAATAAATTAGACACACAAGCTGAACTATCATTACATGTCTCATAAAAAAATTTCAAAAAGCAAAATAAAAAATAGATAATGGGAAATAGGAAGATAGATGTTTTACAAATGAAAGGAAGTTCAAGGGATGGAGGGAGAAGAAATGAGGGCAAGGGAAGTAAAAATAAATTAATATATATTATGTACATATACCAACTTCCTGTGATGAATGTAATTATTATGCACTGTAAATATGCACTAATGAAAAAAATTTCAGGAAAAAACTTATACTCGGGGAGGTACTAAGACTTGAACTCAGGACTTTGAGCTTGTCAGGCAAGCACTGTGCTGCTAGCTCTCAAAAAATTATACTTAACCTTGTAAGGTAACGGGGTCAAAGTTGGAAAGTGTCTGAAATCCTGATACCATGAGGAGACAATTGGAAACTTCTCTGAAATGTTTAATAAAGAGTCAAAATATGATACGGAACAAAAACAATGCATTTGTCTTCCTTCTTCTTTTTCTTTCCTAGATGGTTACATTACTCTATGATATGACTTTGAGTCTCCAGCTGTCTAACTTTTGATGTCCTCCTTCTGGCAAAGCTGCTCAAGAAATAGTGTTTATTCACCAGCTTTAAGTTCCCATACCCTTACCGCTCTTCTGAGTATTACCTTAAGAACAGCTACTTTAACAGTTATCAATAATTTAGCAATAAATGGTTTTGTCTCCTATTACAGTATTTTTAAGCACCAGAGCAAAAGCTTTGTTGTTTTGGTTTGAGTGATAAAGCAAAGAAAGGGAAAAGGGAGTCATATTGCCACTTCTGGAAGCATACTCTGTTCTCAAGGTTATTCCCTTTGTCCTTTTCTGCCCCTCTTCCTCCTCCTCTTCCCACCCACTCCTCCTCCTTCCCTCCCACCTCCTCATTCTCCCAGGGAATTTTTCTTGTAGAGTACTTTACTCTTGAGTGAAATAAGGTCAATTTTTTCCTTTGATATTCTGGCCAGTAAATTAATAGAAATGCATGTTTCTGGGTATAATAACCTTTATTAAGATGTATTTTAAAACTTGAAAACGGGTTGGAAATCAACAACTGCATGAGTCTGCTAATATTTAAGGTCATATGTCTCCAGCTAAGGCAAGTAGGGGAGTAACTGTGAGGCAGTTAAGGCTGCTGGAGAGATGAGAGATGTCACATTGATCCAGAGATCTGTACACAAACCCCTTCACATTCAGTCACAGAGCAAGAGAGTGGCACCGTGGGAGAAGTTGCAAGGGCTGTGTTACCTGCAGTTCCCACCCAGAGAAGAGAAAGGCCTGGGTGTCAGAGAGATCATGATTGCAAGGAGGGAATTTTGCACCTTTTGACAGCATTTTCAGCAGGAGAACCAAGACCTAAAGGGATGTAAGAATTTCTGCTTAACATTACACTCACCTGAAAGAAATGTCATTGTGCAAATTTTCCTGGAAAAAACATACATGATGTATGATCAAAAAGTATGATTATAGAAGTAAATCATGTTCAAAAATTCACTGCATATAGGCAACCTTAAAATTTGCCTCTTTTGTTCCAAATCTGTAAGGACATAAGGACACTTCTTTTGTCTGTTTCTTGGTGTATGTGAAAATAGTAAGCCAGGCAGCATTTGGACAATGACAATTAATCTTTTGGATTAGCTTAAAAGCAATATGGTACAGCAGCGTTTTCCTCTGTTTTTCATGATCTTTGACCCATTATCTTCTATTTTTTCCTATTCATGTACTATACCAGTTACCTTTTTGTTGTATTTACCTTCCCTTTAAAGTCTGCTCTCAGAACAAGATCTAGTAAATTAGTCCACTCCAAATGTATTTGGAGGGCTGATAACATAAAATCCAAAAGTTCACAATGATAGTCTTCTGTTTTTACCTCTTATCTCACTTTAGGAGTCAGCTACAGTGACCAATTATGGATTTTCAAACTCAAAAGTTGATGACCTTTGGTGTCAGTAGAGACATTAAAATATTCTTTATCTAAATGTCATACAAAAGAAACCATGAAATCTGTTTGCAATTTAGTTCTTTACCATTTAGAAAATCACATATAGAGTAGACACTCCATAAATATTATATTAATGATCATCAACACATATAAACCATGATAGTTTATATCTTTTTTCCATTACAATGTATCAGAAAGAAATAATAGATGCTAAATGTATAAATATTTGTATATACATGTATATACACACATATTTCAATAAGACTTTCAATGTAGGCCTACATGAAAATAATCACCCAGAAGCAGGAAATCTGGTTTGTATTACATTAGTGCTAGATGAGTTTAAATAAGGGAACAATTGGTACTGGAATGCCTTTTTCAAGTCCGTAAGTAGTGTTCTGAGTAATGAGAGAGTGTGCAGTTCTTGTGAGATGGCTAACAGCCCCCACGTGGTCAGGAATGAAGCTAAGACAATAAGTCTCACTTGTACCACTGCATAAATCTTTATCTAGCATCCTACTTACCAGGTAGCAATAGAAATTAAGATAGGCAACCTTAGTGCTACTGCTTGGCTTTTATCTGTGCATTTGTTTTTGGTAACAATGTAATATACATTGTTATTAAAGTAATATCCATCAGTATTGTTGATCATCCAGGAGAGTTAAGGCTGTTAAGTAGGAAGGGTGCCATGCTTTACCAAATGTAGTCCAGAGACTTTGTATTTATATCTCCAGGCCAGGCATAATGATAGAATAATTCATAAAAATACTTAAATGGTGAAATTATAGTTGTGTCTCCTGAAGATTTTGAATCTGATCTCATGGATCTTCAGGCATCTTTCAGCTAAATTAGAGATACAAAATGAGCATTCAAGGTCACTACACAGGTTTATGACACTCCCCAAATATTTTTCAAGGGAATCTATATGAAGAAAAACCTACGATTGTATGCACATTTTATAAAACAAATGCAATTTGTGACATAATATTTAGTAATGAAATAATATGGTTACTTTTGTTTACAAGGGTAAGATACATGATAACATACATACATATACATGCATAAATATACGCATACTCCTGTATTTTGTAGAAAAGTTTAAAAATGCATAAAATAATTTTAATTCATTTTTAGAATATCATCTCGCATGTAATCAATGCTACAGTTTCATTGTATTTTAGATATGAGGTATCTCCAACCCACAGTCTTCAGGGCATTTTCCCATCAAAATATTTTCCAAAGTAAATTTTATTACTTATATAGATTAGCCAGGGATTTAGTTCAGTAGCGTAAGTGCCTACCTCGCAAGCACAAAGTCATAAGTTCAATCCCCAGTACCAAAAAAAAAAAAACCCTCCCCCCCAAAAAAACAAAAAACCCACCTTATATAGATTAACTGTGTTGTATATTTTGTGTGTTTCCCAAAACAATTCTTTTCATTCAACACAGCCCAGGTCAACCAAAATGCTGGATACCTATTATACTAATCTACACACAAATGTGTATACATGCATGCATACATATGCATACATAAGTGTGTGTACTGCATCATTTCTGTATCTCTCCAAAGTTTAGAATTCTACTGCTGTATAGTAAGTGCTTAGTCACTGTTTGCCAAATTGCAGATAATGAGATTCGCCAATTCATGGGGTTTCCATCCAATATATACTAAAATTTATTTGTTCTTTCATTTAACCACTTTTAAACTTAGCCCTATTTGCCAGACAGGGAAGAATCTGTCCTAGTTCCATCCTTCTAATGAGTAGAAGTGTTAACAATACACACACAGTAGTGTCTGCTGCATTCTCCAGAAGAAAATAATAACCATACATGTGCTTTCTGAGAATCAAAAGTTCAGAATTGCCAGCCTCACCCACTTTGGTTAAGAGCTTCTTCATCTTCGACTGAAGAATCTAATGACTGGAATTTCTTGAAAGTTTGAAAGGGAATCAAGAAGATGCAACAAACTATCTGCCTGGCGTTTAAATAGGACTTCTCTGGTGACTGATTTGCTAAAACAAGTCTGTAGAAATATTTTGCCACTGTGCTTGGAATTTGCAGCACTAACCCATTTTAGAGGCATCTGTACAGAAAAAGCATGCTCTCACCTGAAAGCTTGGTAGACACAGCCATCAAACCTCCAGGAAGTGGCTAGCCAAAGGCTCTGAATTAGAGGCACCTCCCCAAAGAAGATCAAAAGTTCTGCTCCACCAACACAGAGACACTGAGCAATGGTTGAATGTGTTCTAAATTAAACTGCGCTGGTGGTGAGCGGAGACCTGCCAAAATCTTCCAATTAATCACTTTTACCTTCAGGGCAGACTTAGGCCTGCGAGTATTTCAATAGGTTTTTATTGGAACAGGGTTATTTCAGATATTAAACTATGTTGCACAAAGTAAAAATAATGTTATTTTTAAGTTGCTACTCTTGTTAAATAAAAGTTGGCAAGCATTCCTGGGGTCTGTATTGTATCTGTGTGTTTGTGTATGTGTGTGGCTTTTTCTTGTGCCATAAGCCACATTGATTAAAAAAAAAAGTGAACAGCAATGAAATAGGTGGTAAATATATTCATATAATCATTCTCTTTAAAAATGTGTTATAAATAATAGAAGAAAAGTTTTGAGTGTATAATTCTTTACAACACAACTGAGATATTTTTCCTACATCTTCAGCAGTAAGTTAATTAGAATCACCTGCATTTCCTTGGGTGGACACCAAATGGATTGCAAACAAAAACAGATTAAAATAGCTGCTGGAGCTCATGGCATGCAGATGACAAGATTCACGAAAAAGACAGCGAGGCACTGAAAATGTTCACTTTTCAAACAGTTTTAGAGGAAATTTAGCTCTTGCGACTCCTGCATAAAAGCTGCCTGTAAGTGTTTTGCTGAAAGGCTAGAATGGCTTTGTTTCTGATCCCTTGATGAGTGAGAGAAATGTTTAAGAAAGATCACTTTACAGAGAGATTCAGGCTGAAATGTGATGACTGCGATTCAAGCCAAGCCAAAAATTACAGTTCAGAATGAAAGAGGAGGGACGTGGTTTGGGAATCCATTTTCCCACATTCCTGAATCTCAATCATCCCAGCCAATGTTTAAAAAAAAAGCCCAATGGAAAACAATGAGGTCACTTTGTTTAGATGTTTAAAGAAAAATAGGGGTGGAGGGATTGAAAAGAATGACAGCAAATATATGAATTTTAAATCAATAACTATTCCAAGTATGATGGGATCAAAGGCTCGAATTAATATAACTATTATGACTTCATCATACAACGAGGCATTCTTCGGTGTTTTGTTTGCGCTGGTAAGCTTTTTATTGCATGTCTTTAACTTATGAAATAGTCTGTTGCTAAAATTTTAAAGGGAAAAAGTATGCATGGGCACACAGTGAAAATTTTATCTTCCCGGACTCCTAGCTTTCTGTAGAAATGACAAATCTGTGAAGTTGGTTCTCTTTCCTTGAACCTGATATCTCATTACTGTATAGCCCTCAGATTATGCTGGCATATTTGCTTGCAAACTACCAGATGATAATAATGGATCAAATTAGACTTTTCATTCTTGTTACTCTCATTTATTTTAATGAAGCACAATAAGCAAGTCACAATCACAAAAGAATGATTTATTTACATCAGCATGATCACAGCATAACATAACAGTGAAACTCAAACATAAAAGAAACTCGGAGTGTGAAATAAAATGAACCAAATACAACCTCCTGCTTCAACATCTTCCCGCCGTATGAAAGCTTCCTTTAGGAAAACAGCTCGGGCTTAATGATAACCAGTCATTGGCCAATGTTTGTCTTCAAGACTTAGATTTTATAAATGAAAAGAAAGAAACACAAGAATGTTTCAAAGACTATTAACAGGTACCTTGTTTCCCATTCTTTAGAAACCATCTCAGTGGACCATCTTTGGTCTTTTCAGACAGTGGTGCTATATTCTTTCTCATGAAATGGCAGAGTCAAACTCAGGATCTCTCTCAGAGTCTTGAGAGAGATTTCCAGAATCGTTCTGAGCTGAGAATATAGCTCAGTGGTATACGCACCTGCCTGACAAGTGCGAAGTCCCCAGTTCATTCAAAAAAATGGAGTAGATGTTTGTCTGTTTTTGTCTGGATTACAGAATCATCTTGAAATGTGTGTAATTCTGTAAATCATATTTATAGTTACCATACAATAAGTCTCAAATTTTTCAATGAATTTAGACAGATATATAAGGACAAGTACATAAGAAATGTGTAGCTGCCCATGGAATACCATTCTTTGACTATCATTTACCAGATATCAAACAGGATATGCTAACAGATTCAAACTATCTCACATTAGCCAGATCGGAACATTTTTACACCTTGTTGTTTCCATGACTCACCTACCATTTAATAACCCATAGTAAAAATGCAATATTTTAAAAGCTGTTGGCCCAGTAATTGAGTCTGAGTGAAGAATCAGTTGAATTAGATGGATGAAGATTATGTGGAACAATAAGCCTAATCCCTGAAAGAAAAAACAGAAGATGAAAAGGCAAGCATAATACCTTTCAGATGCTGCTGTCTACATTTCTACCTTCAACAGTGTGGATAAATATCAGTGAGATACTGTGTCCACAGCTAAGTATAAATATAGGAGAAAATTCTAGTGGTACAGAGTGACAGTGGGTTATTCACATCCACATATGCCTTAATATCAGACAATAACATTTAAGGAATTCGGTTAAATTATCTTGTACTTATAAAATGTCAAATATTTTACTTGAAGAGAGTTAGAGAGATGAGACAATAAAAAGAAATGCGGTGCATAATTTTGCTTTGTTTTTTCTCTCCTTCATACAAGACTACCTAATGCAGTAATAAGAAAGCTAGGCAACCCCACTCACCCTCAGTTCCAACTCTCACACTTAGCAGATACTATTTTGACTTTGAATGTAAAAGTGATACAGATTCACGAAGAAGACAGGACCAGTAGTACACTCAACTCTCGGGATAGTTTCTCTGTTCCCAGTTTTAAGTTTGAGAACAGTATCAGTACCTGTCTCCACAGGTGTCCAGCAGGACAGTGTTGATGAAGAAAGAATAACAAATATGACTGTTACAGATAAAACTTTTGGCTAGGGCGCTTAACGATTTTATTTCCTAGTTATCAATGAGTTGCATAATGGGAGAGAAGAATAATGAAAGTATTTGACAATGAACTTCTATCCCAAGATTTTGATTAAAAAATTTTAAAGAGAAACATTCTCAAAATTCAAGTTTCTATATTCAATACCACCTTTTCATTAATTCCATATTGTTCCCTCTATTGTATGTGCTTTCACAGTATTTACTTTAAATCTGGAATTTACCCTTCTTTCAGACACTGAATACATAATGCAATAGCTCATCAATAAGTATTGTAAGTTCTATATCCTTTTCAACAGAAAAACACCCTCCTCAGTGACCTCTTTTTAAGATTTTTTAAAAATATTAGTAATAAATACTATATTTCTCTTTTAAGGGGCAAATCTTCTTTAATACAAAACAGGGCCATTCATGGACTGTGGGGACAGAGAACAATGCCACACCATCAAATAAGTCCAGTCTGGGAACCAGCGCCATGCGAAGCAGCTGCCAGACTGGAAACAGCCAGACCCAAGCCCCTTCTGGCTCACAAACTGGCAAACAAGAAGCACCCCCAGCCTAGCCACTCTCTGGTAAGCAACCGGCTGATGGCTTACCCGGAGAAACACAGGCTGTGATGATAGCTATGGAGGTGAAATGGATGCCTGTGGCACTTTTCTATTTCACTAACATTGCAGGTCTAGGGCCAGTGGTCTGATCACAGGCTCAGAGGATACTGGTACGCTGTGTGGCTTCTGGTGCAAGGGTCTCCTTCTGAGGGTTGTAGCCGTTGTTGATTCCCTATGGTCTCCTTTTGAGGTCCTATATTGTTTGCATCATTTTGCTGGGTTGGGCTGTATTCTCTTTTGCTTTCTTTGATTATGCTAAATCTGATGGCAGGAGAAGATATTTTAAGGATGGCAAGATATATTATGGTAGCAATTTTGGATTTACTATTGGCTTGTTTTGAAATCCTTTACTGCATTCATTGTTTTGTTTTTATTGTTTCTGTTCTGGTCTGTTCTGTTTGATGTTTATGGTGTCCAAAGTTATTTGCACCTATTTTGAAGACATCAAAAAGCATTATGGTAATTATTATTGATTTTGTAATTTTTGAAGTCCTATATCTCTTACATTGATTTGTTTTGATTGGTTTTATTCGGTTTTATCCACTTTAAAATAAAATTTAAAGAATACAAAGCAGTTGAAGAACTCATTCAAGTAGATATAAGTATTCAAAATTAGACCAATCAAATCTGTGCAATGATTTTAACCAAACCAAACAAAAGCAGCAAAGGAAAAACTGAAAATAGGTATTTTCTTATGACATTAAAAGTGTTTTTATAATATTTGCCTTTATATAATAAGAACTCATAGACAGGTAGAAGAAAAGTAGGAAAAATACTGAGAGAAAAAAACAGAGAAAAGATAATTAAAGAAAAAAGAAAACAGCAATAAACGAACAAGGATAAAAGCATAAATGATAAGATTCCCATAAACACAAAGGACAGAAATGACATAAAAGATCCTAAAACTGGACAGTGTATTAACATGCCTCCAAAATTAAATTGAAATCACATAATGAGTATCTTAAATACTAATATTTTAATCCTTTATTATTTATATCTTGTGCACCATGGAAAAATTCTTATCCAGTAACATATCAACAAGCTAATGGAACGTTTGCTTTAAACATTAAAAATTCTGTCTTTATAAAATACAGTGCATACCTCCCATTAAGTTGACTGACTGAGAAAATAAGGAGAATCGGAAGTTCAGTTCATTCTGGGCAACTTAGTGAGACCTTGTCCAAAAAAAAAAAAAAAAAAACCAGAAAAAAAGCAAAACAATAGGGTGGGGTTTAACTGAGTGTTAGAAGGCCCTAGGCTTAATCCTCAGTAAATAATTTTTTAAACCCAGTGAAATAATAAAAAAGACATGTTTTAAAAAAAGAACCAGAAAGGTGCTGAAAACAGAAAAAGTACCATCGGCATACCAGAATAGAAATTCTACAGAGGGCAGACAGGATCAAAATTTAGATAATTAAATTTAGAAGCAACATCATGCTCAGACATCATAATTAGTTACAATTCTTTACAATGATGACCTAAAGAATACCCAAACTTGGAGTCAACAAATAAAATGAGCAGAAATTGAAAACAGGGCTAAGTAAAACAAAGTAACTGAGTAAGTAGGATCCAACCCCTGGCAGAGTGAAATCTTGGCCTTTAGTCCTGTGCCACTCGCTGCCTGCAGCAGCAATGTGAGCCTGAAGTGAGGGAAGGGGCTGGCGTCTGAGACAGGGTCACGGACATGAGCAGTCGTGATCCTCCATAGCTATAAGACAGTTTTGCCTGGGGCAAAGTACTTGTAATACTCCATGCACAGAGAAGTACAGGTTAGGGTTGTATGCTAGGAATCAAAAGTGTTCAGAATTTTTTAATATCTTGGAATAATTTCACAGAGATAATGCACTATCTTCAGGAAAGTGACTAACTCTAAACATGAAGTTCATTTATATTTCACATTTTTATGAATATAACATGAAGGTAATTGTATACAATACATTTGATAATTTTGTGTATGAAAGTTGTGTGGTATGGAACTTTCCATATATGGTGTCATATTGGCAGGAAAAATGTTGCAGATTTTGAGGATTTCTGAATTTTGGATTAAAGATGCTCAATTTATACCATACTACCCATGATAAGTGCTTATTCTACTTAATTGTATCTTTCAATCGTAAGTGTAACCTCATGTTTGAACAATGTCCTTCCAACATTCTTGATTCAGTGAAAAAAGGCAATAAATGGAAACATATATCTAGTTGACTAAAAAAATCTTTTATGATAGACTAGACCCAGATGTAGAACATTTCTGAGTGATCTTTTCTGCTGCACGTTAGGGAGGGGAAACAAAAATGTTTTAAGTCCCTGAGAGAAAAGCAATTTACCTGCAAAGCATCAGGAGTCAACTTGATACCACACTTAACAGCAGGGGTGCTAGAAGATGATGGAACATTTATTTTTCAAAGTTAAAAACTAAAAGATTATAAGACTGAAATATTCAAATCAACAATCAATGGTGAAGCAAAGGAAAATAGTCACTGAGATGAAAGAATCAAAAAATATCCATCATATGTTTTTATGAAGACAAAACAATATTCTTGCAAATACATTTAAGAAAGAATAATAGTAGAATGCAGGAAAAGAATACTAGTGGACTTGGCCTAGAGTTGTACTGTGGAGTATCATACTCCCTGGGCACATGAGATTCAGAAACCTGAAACAAAATTCAGCCTCACACGCAGTCAATGACTACTGGTTTAGACTGCAAGGATATAGGACATTCCACCATTGAAAGAACTTCCATTGAGCAGCACTTAACTTAAGGAAATGAAGAAAACAGTAAAGAAGAGGAAATGTTTAATTTTAACTTTTAGATGTTCTCCTTTATGAAACAAAATTTTAATATCTAACCTACTATACTCTCTTAAAAAATTGGGACTAATATGTATCCATAGATAAGTCAGCAAAATATTTATGAAGAACAAAGTAAAATGCTCTAAACTTTGAGAACATAAAGAATAGAAGTGGAAAGTGGTGATGGAAGAGGAAGGGAGAGTTAATGCATTAGTTTATTTTTATAGGACAAGTAATTTTGATACATTAGAAATGGAATTAGACAAATAAAACTAATAATGGCGAGAAAGAAGATACGTAATAAAACTATGAAGGCATTAAGTTCTTAATTAAGTTAGTAAGAACCATCTAAAGGTAATGTGTTATAAGCAGAAATATGGCACATAAGAATAAAATGAGTAACAACAAAAAGAACCCAAACAGACCTGTTAAAAATGACTATCTTTGGGAGCAGGTTACAACAAATGCTTCAGTCTCACTACATTTCTCCGTGGTTTAATTTTGGTTTTCACCATGGAAATGGATTGCCCCTATAGTTTAAAAATTTATTTAGAATGGCTGCTATGAAATTATATAATTATTTTATAAAATAAAAGCACTTTTAGTCATCAACATTGCTCTAATTCTTTCCTAAGGTAATCATTCTTAGGATACGGTATGAAGGAGCATCTTACAAGAGATTAGCAATGCTTACATAACATGGAAGACATAGATAAAGCATAAATTCCAGTCCTTGAAGTTGAGTAGAAATTAAATATAAAAATTTAAAATTATTTTCTGCACACTCAATCATTGAAATTAAAGTGCATGAGCAAATGAATCAGCAAGAAGAGTTTGGAAACACAATCTAGAGGAGAAGGAAAAGGGCTGAATGACAAGAACTCCCTTGATGGCGAGCTCTGAACCCAGAGATTTTGGAAGGACAGAAAAAACAATGTACAGCTGACTAGAGGCAACCCAAGTGTTTCTGAGGAGAGGTTCTTGCCGGGGGAAACCCAGACATGCAGAGTATTACGAGAATAGCAGCTCTGGTCTCCTAGGAATTAGGAAGCACTATAAATCTCAGGAGAGGGACTGTTTGCAAAATTTCCAGCTCATATTTGCAGGCTCTGGAAGTTCAGATGCATTTTGATACAGGTCAGATAAATAAGCAGGCTTTTAGAATACATTTCTTAACTAGAATCAAATTCCACATCTCCCATAGGCTGTCCATAATTCAGGATATCAAGAATGCTACCTAATCCACAGTTTGCAACTATTTAACAGGCTCATCTGCATTGTCACAATCTGCCCATATTTTTGCAAATAAACCAGTCAACTCTGGACACAGTGCTGGTCTCTAAGATTTCTTTTTGGAACATGTCTAAGATTTATGGTGGGAATTACTTATGGCAGCTGCACTCTTTCCACTGGGTTTATACCACCATTTGGTCTAATAACTCTTTATTGTGTGACTATCCTTGTATAAGCTTCTTCAGAAGGTAAAAAGGACTTTCAGTAATCTCCAACAAGAATGCCCAATGATTTGCTAATGGTGAACATCATTTTGAAAGATGAAAAAGTCAGTTGATGAATATAGAAATAATATTTCAGTAAATGTGGACTTCTGAAAATTTTTCATTACTGCTGGTAATGCTATTTGGATGAAAACAAATACATGTATAATGTGTTAGTTTCACTGTGTTCCCAAAGTATTTTTAGCTGAATAGGCAAAGTTTCAGTTAGCATTCAATCATGTTATTTTCTTGAAAGAGGTAACTCTCAAAGTAATTTGTGTCCAAACTTCACTAAAGCATAACGTGGGTACCTTGAAGACATTGCTCATTTAAAAATCATGCAAAGTCTAATTATATTTCCAAAATAAGTAGTTTCCAATCCAACAAAGATAATGTGGTCATGAAGAGGATGTCCAAATCCACCAATTTACATTGATTTGGTTTGGCACTACTTTCAAAGTTCTTGAAATAAAAAAAGGATGACACGTGAATAATTGTGATTTGGATAATATTCCCAGGACTTTAGGTTTGCCATTTTGAGAGTTATTTCAGGGAAAAGGTAATCAACCTCAAGCCCATACCTACATAATTTATAATTGCTAAAATTCACTGATAAGTTCCAGATTATTTTGAAAAACGTAATACCCTCCTTTTTAATATGTACTTTGTCATTTTCACTCTATTTGTGTAATTTAAAAAGTATGATATCAGGAGAGCATGAGTCGTTCAGAGCAGGAGCCACTAATGTCAGAGATGATTATCATTCAGGAGATGTATGGTGCTGATACTTCTGAGTCTGCAGGGCTTGGGAGTTGTGTCAAGTTGGACTCACATTGCATCTAATATGTTTTACTTTACTTCTCTTGCTTTCTGGTTTCTATCTTAAGCCACAAAGAGTTTCTCTGCTGTGACTCCGTTCTGTAACCGCAGTGGTGGTGCAGGTCTGAATTAAGCCCCTGTCTCCCTCATCAGTGTTCCCTCTTTTATCCCCCCAAAAGATGGGTTATTAATTTAGGATGAAGCTGCTTTCTATACAGAGTGTAGTGTTTTCCAATTGGTCACATGAAATATATCCAATTCATTCTACTCTTTCTAATGTTTTTGATTATTGAAGTTAAGAAAAAGTCTACTGAAATTTAAAGAAAGCCAAAGGGAATGTTTCTTATGTTATAAATTCAAATATCTGTGAGAGAAAAACATTTTGATACTAGGAATTTCAGCCTTCAAAATACAGTTTGAAACTCAAGACAACATTTTCATTTCAATATTTTAAAAAGAATATAATGAGAGTCTTATCTTTTCAAAATAAAAATGCAATAAATCTGCTGCCCCTCATGTAAAGGGGCAGCATATTAAAATGTGGTTTAAGTAAGGTTGTGATTTGCAATAAAAATATGTGGAAATTCAAATAATTATAGTTGTCATTGACCTCATAAGGGTCAAGCTAGTTAGGAAAACATAGTAATTAAAAAGTCAACTTTTCATTTTTATTGTAAGTATTATTAATTTACTTTTTCTTTGTAATCATTATCTGAAACAGGACTAATAAGTGATTCTTCTAAAAAGAAGTTAGGATTTCTCATAAGAGAATACAAACCCATATATTCTACTGATATTTCTAATTTCTAAGACATTTTCTCTAAATTTTTTCAAAGCAGTTGGTAACCTACAGGGGAAACATCAGGACGATTTTCATGTGGTCAAACTTTATCTAACCTTTGCTAGTTTATGGTGGCAGTCAGTGATGTTATATTCCACCCTGAGTTCTGAATGACCCTTGACTATTGCTTAAACCAACACTATTCCCAAAGACCCCAGAACTGCAAATATAGGCATTTTTCTATAGACAGTACAAAATACTAAGCATTATTTTAGAGAAATCAAAAATATGTTTTGTAGTGGCTACATATTCCAAAGAATTAAGTGGAAAGCTTTTGAAAAGAACACACTTGCTTAATTGCACAACAGTTAATATTTTAAAAATCAATCATATCATTTAAAATTTTATAGGTTAAAACTAAATAACAACCAATAAATATCTAATGATAAAGAAGAGCTAACAAATTCTGCATATGTTAAACTTTTAATTTCATTGCATATGTACATAAATATAAAGCTAAGTTCAACTTGAATCAGTACTAAAACTAAGAATCAAATATTAGAAAAAATATAATTACTAAAGATTATAGTGACATTTATGGTGTCAAGTGCACACTATACTTTGGAAGAGATTGGAGCACCCTTAGCTCAATGGATTTATTTTGTGCACCAAGAAGAAAAACTATATTTGATTTTTATAGATATCCATATCTTAGAAACTTTAACCACTTACTAACAGGTGAGTGGCCACATCCATTTCCTCACAATCCATACTTCTCTGGAAGGTATAGAGTCTCAGTAATTTAATGTTTATTTTTAGATTATTCTAGAACTATAAAACCCACATCCAGTAATATATTTATTATTAGATACTCAATTTTTTCATTACTGTTCAAATCATTCTATAGTTTATTACACAGAAGAATAAAAACCATAACTGTTCTAAGTTTTGTCACTAAGATCAGTGCTATAAATTATGTTGGTCTACTCTAACCTGCAAATGAAATACTTTCCACAGTGGTGGTGATTTTCCTAATATAAAGCATTTAAAAATACAGACATGGATACAGCACCAAAGGAGCGTACTTCGTGTCTGTAAAGAGTCCTGTGAAACCTTTATTTGTTACAGTGTGGCAGTGATTTCTCCCCGTATATTAATACTATTACTGATTACAGTGATTAACCCATAGAACTTTCTCAACTACCTTGACAAAGCTTCTCTGAAAGGCTACAGATATCAAAGAATATACATTTCTGGCATTATATCATCCTATATTATAGTTATTACTAATTTTCTTGTATCTCATTCTTTCTAATAACCAGCTCAGAAAAATAACCAGATACTATAAATAGATGTGTAGAAAAAAGTAATTGATCCTCCAAATCAAGTCATTCTGATGCCCAGTTCTAAAGTAATCTGAAACTCATATCATCATGTTGGCATCACTTATCCCTCTTTACCATAAAACAACATTATTTACTATATGCAGAAGTTATCTAGCTTGTTACACATTTGCATTAGGATTTTTGTTCCATAGATTCAAATAATCAGACCAATGAATACCATACAAGCACCCTTATTTACCTTTCCTTATAGGGGAAGTAACATTTACATAAAGAGGTTCTTTTCTTTCTCTAGTTCAATTGTTATATTTTTGTTGGGACTAACTCTTGAAAAGGCCATGTAATCCCATGCTACCTGTAATTCTATTGTGATTCAACCTCAAATTTATTGATGATCAACTGTCACTGAAATTTTTAAGATTATGTCAGTTTATGTTGTAGAAAACTTGATTTTTTCTGTTAGGAAGGGATGTTTGATACTTATTTACTCCTCTCTTCCTTCTCCTATGTATTTTTACTTCTGAGTTCTTATACATACGTATATAAAAACATGCCCTTTTGTTTGCAGGTCTAGATGTTGATGGAATATATAGAGTTAGTGGCAATCTGGCAACAATACAGAAGTTAAGATTTATTGTCAACCAAGGTAAGTGATTTCTTTATTTCAGATATTTCCCCAGTAGTTACATCTCTAACAATATTTCATATTTCACACTCTGCAATGTGTGCTATGAATAAATAATGAAAGATACTTGACGAAAGAGAAAGCTAAAGAAATTTTAAAATTATCACCAAAAAAGTAAAAGATAATCAGTTTATATGGTAAAGAATGAAAGAAAGAATAATAGCCCAGTTTTTTTAAAGTTACTGGCTTGGGCTGGGGGTTTAGCTCAGTGGTGTAAGTGCCGGCTTGGCACTTACACCAAGCTGGCACTTACACCACTTGAGGTTGTGAGTTCGATCCGCGGCATGAAAAAAAAAAAGTTACTGGCTTATACACTTAACACATATTGATGAAACAAAGGGAAGGAAGGAAGGAAAGAAGGAAGGAAGAGGGAAGGAAGAAGGAGGGAAAGGAAGGAAGGAAGGAAGGAAGGAAGGAAGGAAGGAAGGAAGGAAGGAGGAAGGGAAAGTCAAAATCACTTTAGAAAAATGTATAAATAGGAATAAAAAACTAAAAATTAAGAAATGTATATGTTATCAGAGAGGTACAAATTAGAACAATGAGTGATGACTACAAACCTATTACAATTTAAAATACAACACCAAGTACTTGCTAAGATACAAAGCAACAGAAACTCATTTCTGATGGAAATGGAAAATATTCACTTTGGAAAACATTTGGTAGTTTTTTATTAAAAGAAACATATTTTATACAATTCAGCAATTGTACCCCTTGGTGTTTACACAAATGAGCTGAAAACATGTCCATACAGAAAACTGCATACAAACATTTATAACCACTTTATTCAAGAATTTAAAGGCAAGGCTTAGTTACAGCTCAGTGGGAGAGCACTTTTCTAGCATGCCCCAGAACCTGCGTTTGATCCCTAGCATGCACCAAAGGAAAAAAAAGAAGGCAAAAAGATATTCTCCAATAAGTGAAATGGATGAACAAATTTTGTACACCCATATAATGAAATAATTACTTAGTGATAACAAAGGCTGAGGAATCTTAAACAGGTGTTGCTAGAGGAAGCCAGTGTGCAAAGACTGCAGTAGGTAAACTGTACCGCATTTTGGAAAAGAAAAAACCAAAAAGATAATAAAAGCTCAATAATAGTAAGGAATTTGAGGGGCCAGGCAAGAGATGAACAGGTACACTGTTAGAAAATAGATTCTGAAAAACAGTTGAAAAAAACCTGTATGATGCTGGAATTGTAGCTGTATGTCATTATATATTTGTCAAACTCACTTGCTGGGCAGGGTGGCACATGCCCATAGTCCTAGCTACCCAGGAGGCTGAGTCAAGAGAAGCACTTGAGTCCAGGACTTCAAGAACAGCCTGGGCAAAATGGTAACACAGCATCTTAAATAAATAAAGAAAATATAACATACACAACACAAAGAGTAAACTCTAACGTAATTGTGTATATTAGTTAATAACAATATCAATATTGACTCATTACTTGGAAAAAATTATCCCACTACTGTAAGATATCAACACCAGGGGAAAAATTTGAAAGTCAGATGGGATGTATAGTAACTCCATGTACTTTCCGTCCAATTATACTGTAAATTTAAAACTATTCTTAAAGTGTTTATTAATTAAAAAATAAAAAGTTAGGAAATAAATACAAAAAACCTAAAATATTGTAAGGTGGCATTATAGGTTCATATATCTAATCATTCAATAATGATATAGAACTCAACTCTCATTGTGTTCCTAACATTTTATTAAATCTTTCTGACTTTGTTCCTTATCAGCAAAAAGAGTTGAGGAAAAGGTAATATTTTAGAAACATGTGTGAGAATTAAATTAGATAATATGCATATATTGCCTGGTTAATGTGTCCCGTTAATTTTCCTAGCACTTAAAAATAGTCAATGGTGTCTTCAAAAAGTATTTACAAAAGTCCTCACACTCTGGATTCCCACTTGACTGCTGGGTCTTCTGAACTTCTTTTGTAATACATTTGAATATGAGTAGGCTTAGGGGCTGATGGTGATTAAAACCAGTTTCCTGCATGCAAACTAAGTGCTCTACCACTAAACTACAACCCTAACCCTATTCTAATGCAATCTTAAGCAATCCTTCCATATTTGCAAGTTGTACTTCACAATACATGTTTGATACTCTTTCTTTTGATACTCTTTACTGTACCTTCAATATCCTTCTATCTTTTCCTTCTCATCACCCTACAAAAGCTTCCTGTCTGGTAGACTTCTCATTTTTTCAAGGCTCATTCCATTAGTATTTTCCTTCAGGAAGGCTAAAGTCTAATTTTTTTTCTGCATTCTCATTCTGCTACATAATTAAATTTACAATGGTGTATTCACATCTAACATTTAAATTTCCATCAATATAAGACCCACAGATTTAATGCCATCATTTAGAAAGAACATAATCAAATATACTCAGTAAGAGTATTTCAGAAACATTAAAAATTGAAGGCTTGATATCAAAAGATTGCATAATGGTTGAAATGTTTCTCTCTTTCACAAACCATAAAAGGTAAAACTTGAGTCACCTATTCAGTTTTTTTTCCATTAAATATTACTAGTCCTGGGACCTTCATACAGGAAGTTTTTAATGTATATTTGATAACTCTGTGTGTCTGTGTGTGTGAGAGAGAGCGATATGTATGTAGAAGTATTAAGGCTGGCAAAAGTTAAGGTTTCAGTGCCAGTTAACCTTAATTTTCAATTTGACTTGATTAAGAGACTCCTGAAAAGGTGATTGAATCATAGGGACCCCTACTCACCAGTAGATTAATCCACGATCTTCATAGCTGAATGTACACTTAGGAGGTGAGACTGTTGGGGTTAGGTCACTAGGAGTGTGCCTTTAGAAGATATGCTTCTTGCTTGTGTTCTTCCCATGTGCTGTATTTCCAGGCCACCATGAAGGGAATTGTTACTCCATTGTGTCCTTCCCCAATAATCGTACTACCTTACATCGATTGTCCATAGACTGATACTTCTGAAACCATGAGAAACTTAATCTCCCCTCCTTTATGTTGTAGGTGTCAAGTATACTGTCCCAGCAATGGGAAAGCTGACCAATATATTTTCTGTCAAGTCTGCTCAGATCAAACCACTCTTTTAAATTTGATTGTAGTAGTTTTGGACAGTTTCTACATGATTGTTGTTTCTGAGAATCTCAACAGTTCTGCTTGTTGACTAATGCAAACTTTTTCAGAATTTCTCTCTATTCTTGGAAAAAGACAGTTCTAAACTTTGCCTCATTTATTTATTTTGGTCTGTTGGAGTGGCCCAGGATGCCCTTCTGAGGATAAAACTTGGATAAAATAGTCCAAGCCTGTTTCATTCCTGCTTGCAACCATCTAAAATAGTTTCCGTAATATATTTCATGCTGAAACCATATCCTGATTGGAATTCTAGACAGCTGGGCAACACATTTCTTCTGCAAAGACAAAATCTCAAAACAGAAGTCATTCTAGAAACAAAAATTAGTTGCATTTCCTGGCTTAAAAATTATTATCAGCAGTTTGTAAAGACAAAATAATATCTGTAATGAAAATATGAAACTGTTCATCTCATTTTGCGCAAACCAAAGTTCAGCATTCCATGAGGCTTTTTAACTATTCATGTTTCCACAAAAATTGACAAGTAAACCTGACAGAGGCCTGAGTTGGTATTGAGTAGCACAGAATTGTCAGGAAACTATCTCCCTGGTTTATAATGCTGTCAAAATGCAACATATTCAACTCAAATTATGGCAGATTCGGGACTTGGATACTAGTGAATATGTCCATGTTGTGTTGTGGAGTCTTTTGAATTACTTGATAAATGAAATGTATGTACCAGGCCCTTTCAAAATTCACTAATCAGATTATCCTTTGTGTAAGTGTTCTGGACCGACCCCATAACCTCCTGACTAAGGCCATACCTTCCCTTCGAATCAACCAGGGCTCTAATAAGAGTTCAGGCTTAGAAGAGAATCAGTGCTGGAAACAAAGAAACTGCACATATGTAGGTGGTCGTGTGTGTGTGTGTGTGTGTGTGTGTGTGTGTGTGTGTGTGTGTAAATAAATCAGTGATGCAGTGATTGTTTCAAGACAAGAATAAAGTGCCATGAAAATGAGATGCACAGATTTTTGAGTCTAAGATGGAACATAAGTGACCTTAGTATACCTCTGTATATTGACACCTTTTATCTCCTCCATTTTCACTTTACACAATGTTTCTTTTTAAGGAGGTTCTTTTTAAATAATGAGTAAGTCTTACCAACTCTTAGACTAGGCAAATGAAAACTGACTGCAGATTTTTGAGAACAGTTGAATCGCAATTTATGTGTTTCACTAACTTTATTGAATGCTATATTCATCAGCAATTCTAAATACACCAGTTGAATGATTCAATTTGTTTTGGTTTTCTGTTCAACTCACTAAATCAGAAGGAATTAGATACCCTTATTATACTTCCAGATCAGATGACATACAAGTTAGATTCAAAGTGATCATTTTTGAAAAGTATTTTCCAATTAAAACTAGTAATGATGATAATAACTATTATTGTAAAAGTAACTAACATTTCATAGTTTATTAAGTGGCAGGCACTGTACTGACTGGTTTACATATCTAATTTAACTTAATCCTTTTTCAACCTTATAATATTGTTTCTTCATTTTAAAAATGAAGAAACTGAGTTACAGATGTTAATATCCCAGATCCAAACAACACACAAGCAAAGGAAGCAGAGATCTCAGATCTCTGACTCAGAGCCTGTGCTGGAAATCATCACCATAATTCTGTATTTTTCATTCATCAATTGATGATTGCATCCTATTAAATGCAGAGATCAGTCTTCTCATGCTACACACACTTGTTTGTGACTTTTGGTTTCCATCTTGGTTCTTGATATTGGTAAGTGATACAACTGGAGTTTGCCAAACTTTGTTCAAAAAGAGAGGCACTTGGGAAAATGCCAGACACCACAGTTATGAAGCAACCTGGCACTGCAGTTCTCCGTAGAGCTTTATGTGTCTATGTTTGTACCAGGGAACTACTTTAACACAATATTCTGTTTCAGCCCTGAGGAAAGGCACCAAAGATTCTCAGTTTACTGGGCTGTTGTGGCATTAGTGCACAGTGCACTGCCTTAGTTGTTAAATTTGGTGACAGCTTTCAGTGACATTTTGCTGATACAACTCTTCTGCTCTGTGCAGGCATCCCCTAAAGAAAATTGGTCCATGACCTTAGATGTCATCCTGTCATCATCCAATGTCATTGCGTTGATTTTTCAGAATGGTCTATGACCTCCTGATGGTTTTCTGGCATGGGGGAAGTTTTATAAAGGACAGACTGTAGCAAGGAGGATGCTGTGTAACTGTCTTGAGAACTTTTGACAGTAGGTCTTAAAAGTCCCACTAGGCTGAAGCTCCCTCTGGTCCCTACATCACTGCTGGGTTCAGCTGCCCTCCAGGCTTATTTGCCAAACTCCAAATTCTATTCAGATTTTCTTTGATATTATTTAAACATCCTCTTTCACTCTTTAAAAATAGATAAGGGATATTGATAGCCTTTTTGGAAACTATCAGCTATGAAACTTCTAAGCCCATGAGCCAGTGAGAGAGCTATGAAGTACTGAGGGAAAACTTTCCAGACTGGCATTTCTTGGATCTCATCACAAGCATTCCCTGTGAATGTTTACCTGAACTGGAGGGAATTGCTTTTTACCAGGACTTTAGACCTATTTTGCTTAAACAGAAACAAAATTTTAAGGAAGACACTTAGAGACACTCTTCATTGTTTCACTTTCTTAGCAGGAGGAATAAAATAAACAAAACTACATAGCCAGAAATCCTAAAAATGTGTGAATATGCACACACATGTATGTTTGTTTTAAGCAGAATAAGGATTTTAAAAATTAACTTATAATCTTGCCCTTTACCTAGCTTTATCAACACAGATTTCATTGCATAACAGTACAAACTAGATATTGGTTCAAAGAGACAGATTTGTTTATTTTGAACATTCTAAGAATAAGCTCGATTGAAAATAAACTGTTAGAAAAAAACAATCTTGAGCTAGTGACTCCATCTAAATTGCTTTCATATAGATTGGTACCTTAAAGCAAAGCAGTAACTTTAGAGGCAATCGCTGTGCTTTTCATGTTATGTGCAGCGTTAAAATTGAATAAAAGATAGGAAAAGTGAGACAGAATGTGAACAATTGGCAGTTTCATCATGAAATAAGTGATTGGATGAAACAGAAAAAGATTTGGAACGGATTTCAAAACTTCCAGTTCTATTCTATTCTGTATCAAGTCTGTTCATTTTTCTATTAAGTGAGTTTATATTGCCCTCTTATTATTTTTAAAAAGAGTATTTCCTTAAGCCTACTTTATTCTCACCACCAACTACAGCAACAACAAAACAAACTGTTATTTGCTTTATTCCATTCCACAAGGCAGTTTTTTTGGTAAGTCAAATCATTGATATTATACCTTTTGGCCTCCATGTGACAAGACTATCTTTTAACAATGATTTATTTTTCCCATTAAAGTTGAAAAGATCAGTTGATCATAAAAGGCCAGACTCTAACATTGTTCAGGGCTTAGAAAACTTTCTAAGACCTAATTTTTTATCTCCATCGAGTCAGAGAGTTCAAAGACTATTGATGATGAAACTTGTATTGCCTTCTAGCTGCTTAAGAAAATGTATTGGTATTAGTAAATAATCCTGAGCACAGAGGTCAAAACTATAAGCTCTTTGTGCTCATACAGATTTGTGCAGATTCTAGTTTGTACATTTATTACACAGATATTCCAATAACAAGTTTATGAATTATTTTAGTTACTATGATACACATCTCTAGCTAATTTTAAACAAAATTATATCATGCATTTATGGTGTGTTATATTCAATAATTCACTATAAGGCAGCAATAAAGAACTGATCCACAATCTGGTTAAAAAAAAAATTAAAGGCAGTGACCACCAAATGTGGAAAGAATGGTCATTAAGTACTAAATGGTCTGACTCCTTCAGTTAATTCTGAGCTGTTTTTGAATCTAGTACAATCAATTTTAACCATTTTCAATCTCATAATCTCCATTTCCAAAATGGGAATAACAATGAAAATGTGAAGAATTTAAAACTGAATCAACCAAATGATAATTAGTATTTAATAAAGATAACAAGAATTTAAATGACATAGGGTCAATGTTAGGTTACCTAGCAATAACATAACACTAAACAATAATCAAATATTATTTTGCTTCCCACCTGATTGTATTTTCTTTCATGTTAATAAATTCATTTCCAGAATGAAAAACTAAATACATGAAAACTGTGGAGATTCATTGTTATCCAAAAATTGATCTTACCATTACCCAAATGCACATGGTTTCTAGATTTCTGTGCCCAAACAAGAAACTTAATTTTCTTGTCAATAATTTTGGTTAGATAATGTAACTGAACTCCATTGAAATTTTAGGTCCTAAGTTAGTGCTGGCTTTTTCCATATAGATTTGGCCATTGCGTGCAGAAATTAACCGAATCAAATTAATATAACTACTAATCTGTGAGAATCCCTAAATATTCCTGGGATATTTATAAAATTCACCATCGTCATCCCAAACCATCATCATCACCATCATCACCATCAAAATTAATGAGCAGTTATTATGAGCTTAATGGAAAAGTACACTAAGCTTACTTCTACTCTATGTTCTGTAGCTCTGTCCCTCACCTGGATTGTACATCAGAGTTGTATTGCTTGTCTACAGCTACCTGACAGCATCACTGCCAACTTACCTGCTTAAAGCCATATAAATTTATTATCTCACAGTTTCTGTGAGTCAGAAGTCCAGGCAAAACTTAGATGAACCCTCTGCAAGTTTGCAACAAAGGTGGCAGGTTCTCATCTGGATCCTCACCTGGAGGCAGGTTCACATTATGGGTGGCAAGATTTAATTCCTTGTGGGTTGTTGGACTGAAGACCTCCATCTATCACTGGCTTCCGGCCAGAGGCCTTATAAACCTGTCCATTGGCCATCTCACGACATGGCAACTTGCTTCATCAAAGCAGGAGGAAGGAAGATATTAATAGCAAGGCAGAAGTTACAATCCTACATAACATAGTCATGAAAATCATATCACATCAACATTGCTATTTTCTGTTTGCTGGAAGCAAGTGACAGTTCCCACCCACACTTGTGAAGGGGAGATTACACAAGGCATGAACACCAGGAAAAGGATGCGGAGAGGACATCTAAGAGCCTGTCTGTCACAAGAATCAAGTGGTGGAAGTTTTCAAAACTAAAGATTTTGGAGCTCACTCACAGTAAATTCCATGGATAAGTCTGGAGTTGGAGCTATGAGTATGTATTTTTTAAAAACTCCCTAAATTTGCGAACTTCTACACAATATCTAGGTAGCTTTGGTCTGGCTTGCTAGTGGAAATATGACTTACAAAGTATGAGATGTACAAAGTTTAAGTTTGGGTGAAGCAGAAACTGACCATGAATCCCTTTTTTGTTAACCAGTTTACTAGTGATTGGAAGCTTTCTCTTGGATTATTGATTAATGTAATAATAGTAACTTTTATTATCTGAGTCATTATATTAGTGAAAAATGTCATAGATGTAGCATATATATTATTATCCTGATTAAAACTACTGACATATGCTTCAGTTTATAATTATTTTTCCAATATTGTGGATTCTAGAATAAATGAAAAAGAAAGATGTTTTACCTAATGATTTGCTGACAAAACTGAAGAGTAAATAACATTGAAAATATAACAAAAATCATGTCAATGTTCATAATACCTAATGTTTAAATGAGAATCTTCTACATGGTAGGTCCTCAAATTGAGAGGTGTCTCTGAGTTTTATAAAAGTTAGTAAGGTCAATGTACTTGTTATCCACCTTCTTCCTATGAGAAAAACAGACTTCTGAAAGTTTAGATAACTTTGCTAAAGCTACAAAGTTATACATATGAAACCAGAACATTAATCCATTTAAAACTTACTGCAAGAAATATATTACTTGGATGCTGGATTCAATTTACCATAGGGGAAGGAACAGAAAGCTATTTTCTTTTTAACATCAAAGAATCAAAAACCACTTATTTCCAGTATTATACTATATTTTCCCAGTGTCCAGCCTGTGGGGTCCTTTCGTAAGGGAAAATCCTATTCTCAAATGTCTTTTCAATAAATAATCATGTGAATCATTGAGAGTGGAAAACCTGATTCATCTTTGGATCGCCAATGTGCAAAATACCTGATACTTTCTGTGCACTAAAGGTTTGACCTTATATAATAAAATTAAAGAATGATGACCTTCTAGTGCAATTCAACTCTACATCAAATGACCTCCTTGGTAGATTTGTATTAGGGTCCAATTCTTCTGCGTCTCAACAAAGAAAATGCACAGTGTATTTTACATTCTTTCTCCTGAATACCTGTAATTTAGCGCTTTATTTTATACTGGGTGAAAAAATCATGAGACAGAAATGACTCGTGAAAAATTGCATACCTTGTTTTTTGCCTCCATAAAACAAAACTTGAAGAGAAATTAGTTATGTCCCTCAACATAGCCTGTTATTAGCAATTAAACAGGTCAGGCATGGTATCAGAAGTGGTTTTAGTAAGTTTGCTATCTTAGCCCTCTAAAATGCTAGGAATGACTAGTTAGAAAGAAAGTTGCAGTTGTATAAATATCAGTGCTTCTATACTGCTCTTGTTAATCCCAATGCCCTGAAATTGGAAGATGTGACCTTTTTTTGTTAACACACAGGAAATCCCTGATGCTGGTAATTACAACTTTAATGATTGTCAAATATTTCTATGGCATTTCTTTTGCAAGGTGGCCTGTGTACTGCAATAACATTTCCTACAAAATTGTGCTGTAGAAAAATAAGAATATGCTCATCTTCTTAGAGCTGTTCCTGAAAATGAAAGAAATAGTTGCAGAGACAGGAAGCTTTTTCTTCAGGTCGTCACGTACACCAAAGTTTTCAAATCTAGAGGTTGAAACCAGATTTAAATGATGGCCTGAAGAATTGAAACCACACAGGCACCAAACCCCTTTCTCTTTTATGCCCTCAAATCAACTGGCCCATTAGAGAGGAGGTGGTAGATAACCTTTTTAATTTTCTTCTTTCTGGAAATACCAGAGCAGCAAGATTTATATGAAACTAAGAGGTGAGTTCCATTAAATAAGATTTTAATTCTACATGATTGATTTGACACATTTTTGAGGAGCTTTTATTAGGCAGCAACTATTGTATAAGACACTGCAAATGCAGCAATGAAGAGAACAAGTGACATTTCCAATCACATGAAGCTGGTATTCATGGACATTCCAGCCTATGAACAAGTGATTAATTTGAATGAAATAGTGTAATCCCATCAGTCTGAAGGGCTAAAGCAGAAGGACCACAAGTTTGAGCCCAACCTGAGCAACTTAGGGAAAGACCCTGTCTCAAAATAAAAACGAAACTTTAGAAAGACTGGGAATGTAGCTCAGTTAAAGGCTCTGCATTCCATCTCCACTACTATAATGAAAGCAAAAAAGTAACAAATTCTGTTCCTTTCTTCTTAAATGACAGCAGCGCTTGGTGGCATCTGACTTTTGCTATGTCACTGCGTTTTGATCTTCTACACTTCTCCAGATTGCTTGTCTTTGTGTGGTCTTGTCACTCCCTGCTGCATGCTTCCTTGAGTGAGTGCCCTGTTCCTTCTTCTAAAGATACTTCTTTCATGTTCTGGAAACCATAAGAAGCTCACTAGTTTTTCTGTGCTCAGAATGTTGAATGCAAAATCCCATTCACCCCTTGAGGCAGGGAGTGTGTGCGTATTATTAGACAGGACCCAGTGCTAAAGCAGTCTGTTTTTCGAAGCAAGAGGCACACCACCAGTGGTTCTGCTGACTGAGAAACTGGCTTCCTTGATACAAACCTCATATTTCTGGGGTAAATCTCAATAGGAATTAGCTTCTTCTGTTGCGTTTCCACAGCATTTTCTAACCAGCATTTTTAGTTTCTATTTTCATGCATTTCACGTCTCTCCCTTTCCTGACTTTTAGAGGTTAGAGTATGAGCTGTGCTTCACAGTTGAGAATTCCCCAACATGGCTATCATCTACCACGTTCATTGATTTCTAATAAAATTCTCCCTGCCAGGTCTTTCTATTTCTGCTTGCAAAATATTCAGCATCCCGTTTCTGTCCTGTGTTCTACCAGATTTGATTCCAGGGTTGATCATCACCCACAGCACAGAGAGGTGCTCCAGGGAGATCTCAGAGTCTTCAGTGCAATCCACTGTCAGCTGACGACTGCTAGTCAGTAAATCTTAATAAGCTCACTTTCTCCATGCTTGTTTCATGTGCACCCAACTATTTTTCCTTTCTCTCTCCCCCTTTTCTTTACCCACTGCTCAACATTAATATCCCTACTTCCCAAGGCTATCCAGAGTTTCCAAGTTATAGTCTTAGTCTAAGTATGGTAGTTCATGCTCGTTACTATTACTGGGAAGAGTAAGGTAAGGATACACAAAACAAGGAAGACTAAGATAAGCATTATTTAAACTGCCCAGTAGTGAGGTTTCTCCATGAGGTATCTTCAATATATAATTCAAATCACACGTGTCAACAACTATAAAACCAACTCTGTTTCTGATCCAGGAAAATACCATATTTCTTGCATGTTTAGGGTTATTTATTCTTACTTCCAAATTCTTACTTCCAAATTAAAATCACTAAGTATAATTTCTGTTAACATAATGAATATCCTCCCGATTAAAAATTTAACAAGCTGCAAAATACAACCAAAATGCAAAAGACCATGTACAGAATCATTTAAAGTGCTTCGCAGCTGGCCAAGTATGCTAGCTAGATAAACTCAAAGTACCAAATCACAAAACATGGAAGCTCGAAAACAGAAAACAGTTTATATCAGTTTTATTTCTGCCTTCATTTATATCACCTTTGTATATTTACAAAAGAAACAGTGTTCAGGTCTTTTTATTTTCCTGGGATAAGAAAAGGCAAGACTAACTACAATACAGCTTCATGATACAAAAATCTATAACTGGTATTAATGAACTTTTTAAATGCTAATTTTAATGGTTATTCCAACAGAAAGATGCCTTAAAGCAAAACTTCACATTTCTTATCTGCTAAAAGCAATGTGTTTGCATCCCATACAAAATAAAATGGTTGAAATAAGGTTTTTAAATGGCTTAAATTTTCAAGGGCTTCTCTTGTTCATAATTATTCTTCTAGAGAATAGAAATTTATAAAATCACATCCCTTAATGGTCCCTCTGCTAGAAAATGGAAATGCTCCCAAACATGTTCCACTGCAGGAAAATCAAAACTAACATGTAAACTACAAATATGTTGGCCAATTGAGAATATTTATTAACTAAATAATTTAATAATAAAGAAAATGCCTACTTGATTAATTGTTTCAGAGTAAAAATTACAATAAAACTGTCTTGATCAGTGCGTTGCAGAAGCGCCATTACTGTCTGTGCAGTTGTTTAACAAGGATTTAATTGGGAAGATAAGTGAATGCACATTTAACAGTATTGTTAATTTGCTTTATAATCACCCCATCCTTCACAGTATTGACAGCACAAGGCACAAACCCCTTTCTGTTTTACAAGTATTATTTTCCATATGTGCACAATAAATTCTGAAGCAGTGATTGGAAATTTTATGGTTTCCAACATACCTAGTCTAGTGGCTTTAGAGGTGCACTTTCCTTGTCAGAGGTAACCCAGTTCTAGTTTTTGGAAATGAATGACAGATATTTGCCTATTTCCCCATCTACTACAGATCAGAAACATTTTTCTATTTCTGGAAAAATTTGCCTCCCGAATTTTATGTCTAATAAAAATCAGAATGATAAGAGTAGATATTGTTAGTGTTAGACAATATTCATAGTGACAATATTCATAGTGACAATAGTCACAGCTAGTTATCTTTAAAACGTGCATAAGCAATGACAGCCCTAACCAAGGACGGTTTCTAGATGGTGTGACCATACTGACACCTGTATTTGAGAGTAAACACACTTACTTGAACCTATTGAAGGAGACAAGAAATTTGGAGAAAAGATCTTCTTCTCTGGTTGACTTATACTTCCGCCTCCACACACACATCCTAGGCAGAATCTGGACAAAAGTCTAACCACACAAAAGTCTAGTCAATATGGCTTATACGGCAGTATGAGCCTCATGCTTGCAATTCATAAAAAGTGGGAAGGAAATTTAGCTTAAGAACTTCCGAGAACCTGAGGCCAGAGAATCTTTTATTGTTAAGTCTAAAGCTGCATAGAACCAGGTAATTTGCTTAATCCAATGGGGAGAGAATGCAAGAACACCAATTGCATTTACTGATTCTGAAGGAGTCACAATCCCCATGTTTTAACTCAAAAGAGAAAATAAATGTCAGCTCTGAGTCGTGTCTTTAAAATGATGAACCACACTCAAACAAGAGTGGCCCACTTGCTTGTTACTTCTTTCCTGATAATGGCTGCAAGTTAAGATGGGTAGGAGTGTCCTCGAAGGGCTTCCTGGTGGGAACACTAAAATAAATCTATGGAAAGAGACTGGGGTGTTTACTCCCTTTGCCCATAACTACATCCTGCTTCATTCTACAGAAAAAATCTTTATCTATAGATGTTTTTTTTCCTGTAGACAGTAAGCACTTCAACTATGAAATTTAGAAATTCTTTTGAGGAAAAATTTTATCAGAATCCTTTTCTTTGTCTTCCTGATAAAATGTGCTATGTTTACATATAATCATGGAAAATTATTTCTACATATAGTTTGGTTATTTGTCTTTACTTTTAATATTTACATTATGGTTTTATGTTCACAGAGTAAAACAGATGTGAACTGAGTTGCACATGCCTAGATATTTGCCAGTAAATACTAATGTTCATCTATTAATGCCAAGTTACCAATCATATTCTTTCATGTCTCTCTCTCTCTCTCTCTCTCTATATATATATATATATATATATATATATATATATCCTTCACTTCTGTAACAAACATACTTACATCCTGATTTTCACTTTTCCTGTGTGCTTATGTACTTGTGTGTTGTGAAAACCATCCACAGAAACCCTTTATATTTACTCATTAAAGATTAGTTTCATTATTATTTTAAATTTCTCCATCAGAGTTATGAATTTGAATGCCACTTGTCTTAGGTGAAAATGTCTTTGGAAGCAAGACCTTTACATACCCCATTTCAACTAGACAAAGCTCAGACTGGTGCAATAACGAAATGTCCAGCTGTCCTTTAATTAACTGAAATGAGGAAAATGTAATGTGTAATGAGAGAACCAGGATTCTGTAAGGAATAATGGGAAGACTATATGTTTTCTGTGCCTTCCTGCATATGACAGAGCCATGGGGTGCGGGAAAGAGATGAGGCTTTTTTATGCTCCAGTAGGGGGAGCTTTCTTTTCCCCATTGTAAGAACAGCATGGTGCATGTGTTTAAATATGCCATCCTAAAATGCAGACTTTTCATTTTCATTTTCCAAGTGGGAAATTTCACCATGTGATGGGCACATTACTCTTCTTAGCGACACATTTTGTGCAAACTCATTTGGGAAAGAATAGGAAATTTAGAATACTGCCTTCATATTTCTTCTGGAAATGTTAGCCTGAATCCATTATTTTCAAACCTGATGAGGATTACAGTTCATTTGTGTTTCACAGCAAAGCATATTGTATTCTGTTTTGTGCAGTAAATAAGAGATGATACTGTTCTAATAGTGCTTGTATTTTGTTTTCCATGTGAATAGTGTTATTTTGAGGGCAAGAGAAAAGGAAAAGGAAGCAGAGTCAGGAGCACTTGATTTAGCTTTCTCTAGAGTGGTGTGTTATTCTGACGAAGAAGTGCCATGATTTATTTTATAAATAATCTAAACTGGAGGAGGTGGTATATAAACTCACTTAGGTCACTGAGTATATCCATATTCAAATGACATTATAAAAAGCACTGTTCAGTAACACCCAAGTCCCTATCTCTTATTTAACTACATTTAAAATACTTGTGGACTAACCTGATTTGATGGCAATGTAGGTGGATGCTTATGTGCCACTGAAGAGAATTTTTTTACAAAATAATTTTCCACCAGCATTTCACTGTGCTTCACATGCCACAGTTAGAAAATCAGTTGATCAGTCTAAGATAAGAAAGACAAATAGCTTCACTCTTTATAGTAAATATGGTTGATTACTAGATACCAATACATTGGTTATATAGTGAAAGACATTAAAGGGAGAAAAAAAATCCTATAACCCATTAGTATATATAGTATGCACATTGTTTTATTTAATATTTTAAAAGAGCCTCAATATTTATGTATGTACTTTCTGTTTGTGGATTAAGGTATTGGATTAAGAAAAAATGACTATTTTAATGTGAATACCACATGATATTTATACATAATGGAAATACTGTGCATATGAATTGCTTATTGGTGGTAGCATATAACCTAATAAACTTTCAGGGTAACACAACAAAGCACAGGAAAGTTTGGAGGAGTCAAAAAGGAAAGAATGAAGAACTTAGGAGAAGTCCTGAGAAGCTTAAGACCAAAATAATATGCCTTGATTATAACAATGAGATGGATGAAAAAGTCACAATTTACTTACTAATTTTACCAGCACTATCTTTGTTTTTTACTCACTAAATTTCCACTTTAGCATAAAGTATAACTAGACTATTTTGGTTGAATCTCATTTCTTATGTAAACTATGCATTGAATTAATTCCCATAGGCTGGAAGTACAAGATAGTTTTCTATGGAAAAGATCTCTGGGCCTGCTGGGTGTGGTGGTACACCACTGTAATCCCAGTGCTTGGGTTGAAGCAAAGGAATTGTTGCAAGTTGAGACCAGCCTGGGCTACAAAGTGAGCTCAAGACCAGCCTGAACTGCATAGCGAGGTCTTGTCTCAAAAAAAAAAAAAAAAAAAACCTAAAGAAAAATATTTCTGGGTCTACTTAATGACTTCAGCCACCATATACGTGATCTTTCAGTCTATAACACATCATCAAACTAGTGCTAGAACTAACATTCTTATTTTGAAGATTTTCTCTGAAGTAGAGAAAGATTAAATGTTATATCTAAGAACTCTTACTTTACCTTTGCTTATTTGGGGCTCAAGATGAAGAGATCTGTTTTCATTAAGACAAAATTTTACATAGGACCTGGAAAACATAGATGAAAATCATTATCTTCCCCTGATGTCAGGATTCGGTGTAAGTCATCTGTTGATTTTGAATATGCTTTCAGACCTTACTTTCTATCAGCCTAAGTGTATTCTTCAATGGGGATTATAATCAAATATTGAGTTTTTAACTTATTTACGTATATGGTCTTTTCATGTATAAGAATTCTATAGCTAAAGAAAACAGTACTAAGGTATTAGGGAAATAAAGCAGTAAATAGAATACATGTGAGCCAGATAAGACTTTTTGAGTTCAAAGGACAGAGAATGAAACCAAATTGGCTTAAGCAAAGAAAGAGGATTTTTGTTTTGGCTTTTATTTGTTTGTTTGTCTCATTGGAAAATTCAAGAAACTGACAAGCTTCAAGAATGACTTATTCCTAGAGTTTAGGCTGTATGGCCAGTACCTCGTTGTATTGCTGAGATCTGCTTACCTCAAGTCAGCTTCATTCTCAGACTGGTGGCAAAACAACCACACCAGCTTTGGGTCAATGTGTTATTTGCTTCTTGTCCATCAGGAATCTCTTTTCCTGACTGCATCTAATATTAAACAAAACTGAGTGATTAGCTGGCCCTACACCAACCATGCTGGCTAAGGAAACAGAATGAGCTGATTGACTTAGACCAAAGTGAAAATTTTTACACTGGAACAGGGAGGTCCACCTAAGGCTCATAAATGAGGAGAAGAGGAGGAGGTTATTCCTCAGAGGAAGAAGTAGTGTATTATTCCAGATTTAAGATGCTTTCCACAACAAGGAAGCAATTTTACAGGAAAGGCCGTGGATGCCATATCATGGAGACCGGTGTGTGGAAAAGATATCAGGTATCACTCAATCATTTCTCATACTTGTAAGAAGTCCTAGAACATGCTTAAAACTCACTAGGTGTATTAATTTTGAAGCATTTGGGAAGTTTTTAAACATGCAGTAATTGCTGTGGGAGATGATATACACAAACCTTACCGTAATTGATTGGTTCAGGAAAGGGCTAATTATGTGTAAGTTAAGTGGGTTAGCTGGCTCCGGCACAAATGAAGACCAGCATATACCCTGAGCATTGCATTAGCATATAATCTTTGTAATGTTTAGGAACGCATGCTTTCGGGCAAACCACTACTGAAAAAAAAAGTCATTTAAATCATGTAATGATGTCTATAAGCCTCTAAAGATCAAGATATAACAATTACAACACAGTATGAAATAGAAGAGACTTAACAGTGGATCAGGAAAGGTAAACTATCAACAGTCAGGATAATGATGTAGAATTATATAGCTGGAAATCTGGTTAAGTCATGATAGCAAATACAGTCCAGTAAAACTCTGTCAGGGTAGTGTTGAGATCTTTGGTAACTTCAGGTTGTCCTGAAATCCCCAGGGGCTGTCTAGATATAAAGGCCATTCTATGGTCAATATTTGGGGTCTTTGTTATTGGCATCTGTACAATAACACAAAGAGAAAAATTGTTTACTGTTTTATTGTATCAGAGACACATGACAAGGAATTCAAATACAATGCAAATAATTGAAAACTGACTTATCCAGCTGTTTAAAAATTGAATAAATAATTTAGTTTTTACACATGGTCAACCTTTGCTAAAAAATTCCAAATCAGAACTGGTCTGTTTGAATCTATTTTATTAATAGATGAGCTAATGATAGGCATTTAATTGTATAATGCATTATTAGTCATTTTCTTTGATATACCATTAGCTTTAAATAGTATTAATATTTAACATTTCATAATACACACTATGTTATTTTTCCATCTGAACAGAAAATGTGCATTGATAGTAAATCTCTTTTAAAGTGAGTTTTAAGATGCTCAGTATGCAAAACTTGTTCCATTTATACTGTTTGATCAGAAATACTCAAAATGTCACAGCATAATAAGGCAAATGCAGCAATATAACAATGGTGCCAAAACTGTATTGTGATTTTGTATCTAAATACAATATATTGCATAATTAGGCATATTTATATAATCTGAATATTTAAGAGAGCATTCAAAATGTGATAGGAGGTATCTAAGTACATCAACTTCTCGGGGATGACTAAATCAGGGGCCATAAAGTTGTGATTAATATTTGCTATTGAGTATGAAACTAATTCAAGCACAAGATTGCTTAGAAGAGTCTTGTAGCTCCCTGAAAAGTGTAGGCACTAACCTCCTTATGGCACAGTTTTGCTTCTAGAACTGTGTGAATTTGACCTGCCACAGTTTTCTATCCTTGAAAAAACACTATCATCATTTAGTTTGTAAAATTAAGGCTCAGCACTCCAGTCTCCAGGTGAGTCAGTTTGATGCTCTTTATTACATGGATACAAAATATAATCACAGTCAAGACCAATGTCCCCAGAAAAGTATACCCATGACCCTGAAGGGAACTGGATGAGAAGGAATGAAGTGCTTATACCCATCTGCATTTACAGAAAGACTACTCACAGAGTGTCCCCCTCATAGGATAGATTGTCCAGATCATTTTTTCAAGAGAAGACAGTGATAATAAAGGCAACTGATTAAGTAGAAAATGAATCTGGGTTTCTTACTAATAAAGACTTTAAATGTATACCTTTAAGTGAGCAAAGTTAAGGTTCTAAATTTTTGCAGCCCTCACTAGAGTTTTTCCCTTTACTACCAGCACAGGAACATTTGCTTTTATTAAGAAAAAAAAAACTCTGGAATTTGAAGAAAATGCTTTCCTTTCTAATCTTGCCTAAAATTTCAATGATCTGAACACAGAGCTAACAGGTTTATGCCATAATCTAAAATTAAAGGTGAAATGTATGCATTTTGTTTTTACTTCATATTTATTTAGTAGTGAGTTAATTAAGGGCTAAAGGTAGACAGGTGAAAAGAATTGTCCTAATTTGGAGTATTCAATATGTCAGATCTTTAGTGATTCATGTTACAATTAAATAGAAAATGAGAAGACAAAATGAAAGATTCCCTGTGTCTGTTGTATTCAAAGCCAGATAAATTTCTCTGGAGTCCATTGTGTTTTCCCAGAGTTGACCACATCCAAATATTTTTAACTCACATGAGTCTCTTCTTTTCCTAGGATTCACTCACTTAGATGAATTTTTGAAAATTCATCTCAAGTTCCAAATATCCTTGATGTAGTCAACTCATTTTCTTTCTATTCCCCTTTTGAATGTACTTTTAAATTTATAATTAACATTTAATGATGATCAACTCTTTAAAACAGTTTGATATTCTATTTCCAATATCACTTCATAGATATACACCAGTATATAATTCTAATTAACATAAGCAATATTATCTTTATACTAAAGTACTTTTCCATTGTCTTTCCAACAAAGACACTTCGATCTTCATGTATAGAATGATACTTACCAACAAAATGCCCAGAAATGTGCTTGCGAAATAACAAATGATTAGTAGAGATATAATGATGACATATTTATTGAACATTTATGATGGCATAGACATGGTACCTGTTACATTTTGATGCTCATTAAGTTACTGATCATCATAACAATCTTGTGTGGTAGTTGTCATTATCTTACTCATCTTCAGGTGAGGGAATTTAGAAATAGTGACATAAGTAACTTTGCTGAGAGAGCAGAATTGGTAATCACATTCCAACAGAGGTAAACTTGGACACATCCCATGCTTCCAAATACAGTTGATTAGGCCCCCCAAAATAAATAAAAATAAATGAAGGAGATGAATAGATTCTATCTCAATGTGCTTTAAAAGTTAGAAAAGCAGTGATTTTCTGTAGCTTTACTTTACATACAGCTGATCTCATGGTATAAAACCAGCAGTTTGCTCTGCCTATCAGGCAGGGTTACTGTCACTGCCCTCACTCTAGCCCTGGCTTGGCATACAGTTCTGCCTCGGAGCTCTGAAAACTCTTAAACATCGCTTGGTCACTCTTCAAAACATTATTACTTCTCTGAAATTGTCCTTAAATGTCCAAAGTATGGGTGACCTCTCCTTTCTTCCTCTTATCTTCCTCCATTTTATTCATACTTAGTGCCATTGCATTTAGTACTATATAATCATTTCTTATTTATTTCCCTGCATCTATACTTTTACTTTAAATCCCTGAATTTCTTATAAACAAATACTGTTCCTCACCTTTGCTTCTACTGCCTGGCAAAGAGATCAGTGCAGCTGCCATGTGAGTAAATTCAGTTGTTGCCCAAAATCCAGGTTATGCTTGAAATTAGTTTCCCTACTTTAGAAATACAATAATTTGCCCTCTTCTTCCCTGGCATCTCTCCAACTTCACACTCTTACAATCTCTGCAAGAGCAAAAGTTTTTATATTCGAAGACAGTGCCTTAAACCATCCAAAGATGAAGCTTCTCTCACACAGTCATTTCATTGGTGAGCAGGGGATTTGAGAGGAAGGAACAGGGCAGTTTCTTTTCCTAAACGGCATTATATCTAAAGACTCTGAAAAATAAGTGCCATTTAGCATTCCTTTATTTCAAGTGTTTATGATGCAACAGAGTTTTTGCTTCTGCATGCTGAGCAGTCTCATTTGAGTTTAATATTGGATGTGATATAAGACATACACGTCCTTTCCATTATAAGACTTTGTTTCAAATTCCCATACCTCATGCCTATGTATATGACAGATGGTGTCCTGCAAAGCAGTGGCCAGTAAGAGGCATGATTGCACTAAATTGGAAGCATGAGGCAAAGGGGTGTGTTTTTATTAAGGGGGCAGAGAAAAAAATTTGAGGGTAGTGGGTTAGAAGAAATCATCCACAGATGCTGATCTCTGTCCATTAGTGGATGTGATTTTTGAATTGTGGTAATTCCTGTTTCTATGACAGTTCATCAAAAATTTGAAGGCACCACTTTTGAAAATTACCCATGGTTTCGTTTCCAAACTAGATGCAGACTCTGTGATTTTCATTATTAGAAATTATTCAACTTACTCAGTGGGGCAATAAGGAAGAGCATTGATAAATAGTGTCCCCACTGATACTATGTAAGAGATTTGTTACAGAGACATGAGGCAGCAGAGCAAACGCCATCTCTTTTTAACAAGCGTTATCTAAACACACAGTGACAACCCACCAGTGAGCCAGAAGTGAGAATTTGGATATTCACTTCTCTCCTTCTATGTGGGCTGGGGGTAGTCAAATTGGAAGATGTAGAGACTAACTTTTCTCTAGCTTTATTTAGCATTTTTAGATAAATTGTGGAAGGCAACTCAATAAATGTCTACAAGTTCCCCCGTTCCCCAAAGACTTCTGTTGAAGTTGTATAAAATACATCACATACCAGCTCACCAGTAGGGGAAAGAGCAATGATACTTCAAAAACTTTTCACAGCTACTACCAATCTGACAACTCCTTTAGCAAAATTGCTGCCTTTCATTCTGTCAGGCATTGGCTGGGGCTGCACCCTGGCTTCCTTTTCAAGAAAAGAGGAACACTCAGGTGCAAGATGCATAGGTGGAAGTGCTAAGTGTGTGCCGGCCACACTGACTGCAGGAAAATAATTTCTTTTCAGCTAGAGCTCAACTACCCTCATGATCTTGCTGAAGAGATTTAGGAGCACTATTATAAATAGTAGATGGGCTTGGATTCTAAGAATCGCTCTGAGAGAGGCAGGCTGCTGATCCATGTAGAAGCATGTCAGGGATTATTTAAAAGACCAGTAATATAAACATCATGCTACCAATGCAATACAAGTTTATCACATAAATATAATTATTTTCTTTTAGAAGAAGAATAAAAGAAGAATCCATATGTTATTTATTATTTAAAATTGTTCCAGCAAGATGTATTAGTCTCACAGAAAAAGCAATTCTTCCAGCAGAGGAAAACAGCAGTTTTATTATATTGCATTGTCATTTGTTTAATTTGTTTGTTCCCAGTAGCAGTTTCACACATTTTTATGAACTGCTACTTTTATAGAAAGTCGTGTTATTCATGGCATATATTGCTTGTATTCATACAGAAAAAGCGATAGGATTGGAGCAAGGTGCCAAAAGGTAGGTGACTTGGGTTTGCTCAATGGGATATGTGCTTCTGAATTCTTAGAAGAGTTGAAAATCAATGCAGGCTCTGTTTGGGAGATTGCTGAGTTTTTGTCTGAGTTGATTTAACCATGGAGGTCTAGTTATTCCCTGGATTGAAAGATCTCTTGTGAGCAGAGACAAACTAATATATTACGTGGAAATGATTCTGAATAAAAAGGAGTTCTCTGACATTTTATTTCTTTAAACTTGGACTGATTGCTACAAAATAATATTGTATTAACATATAGTTTATGCTTACTACTATTTGCTAGGCATTTTATTAATTGAGAAAATCAGCTTCTCCAATCATTTCTGATAAATTCAACTAAACTGTGTTGTTCATCTAAATTAAGCAGTGCATTTTAGTTAAATTTGAAATATTAAAATTTTTAAACTGAAATGCTCTAAAATATATTCTCCATTAACTGATGGATATAAAAATGCAGTATGGGAAAATACCACCCTACAGTTATCTTTCACATTTTCTGAACTGGTAAATGTGAATTCTACTGGCATTAGATAATTGGAGAGAGTGTCCTGAAAGGAGGTGTGGATAAGAACCTGAGTGAATCTATTCTAACAAGTGCAAGGTCAAGCGGAGATCAGTAGAAACAATATCCTCATTGATACCAGAACGTCTATTCCTGTACAACCTGTGTATCTGTAGCATCTTTGCAAACTTAAGAAAATTGTAGTGTTATTACAATGTAGTCTTAGGCATTAAGACCACTCAAAATCTGTCGTTGAACACATGTACCATAAATCCATGGGAGACAGTTGAAGTCAAATCACACTTCAATGAAACAGTCTTTGTAAATATAAATAAGTCCAGTCATGTATCTTTCATACTTGATAGCAAATTTTAAATTTCAATTCCTTAAATATTCTGAAAACAAAATGACCAAATCAGAACCCTTATCAACTCTAACTCTAATAAGTTCAAATCATTTATATTTAATTTTTTACTATCTTGCAAATATCTTTCTATGTATTTTGTATTATTTGCTCTTAGAACAATTTTACATTTTTTAATTTTTAATTTTAAAATGAATAAAAAAACAAAAACAATGAACAGAAATTCAAAATAACTTAATAGGAGATTAACATTGTATGGCATATTGTTATCTTCAAAGTAGTTGCTCAATTTCAATATATATGCTTGGAAAAATGATCAAACAATGAAAGCACAAACCTTCCTTTTTGATGAACTAGCAGAGATTAGTTGTATAATATATATCTATCTCTATATATCCCTTTCTTTTCTCCTTTCCCTTATCCCAGTCGTTCTTTTACATTTCTTAGGCACACTAATGAAGACACTGAGAGATGGATCAGACACACTGGGTAATGATTAAGAAAACCTTCAAAGATTTAATTTAGGAAAATGCAAGATAAATAGCACAGGAAGTTCACAATTCCATAGACAATTAAAATCAAGAGAATGCAGAGATGTTCTTAGCCTTGTGCGTTTTCTTTGTAAGTATAGATTGACTGAATAATGGTAACAGCTGTGTCTCTATGCAGCTATGTTACTGTAGGTCAAAAGAGTATTTGAAAATTTTTTGCATTAAAACACTGAAGAATTTAGACAAAAATTATACTTATTACATAATCTATACTTATTGTTATAATTTATACTTATATAAAACTTAAGTAAACCAAATATGTACACAGAAAATATTACATCATTTAGCCATTCAATAAATAAGCACCTACCTACACATGCATACAAAGGAATACACTAATATTTAGTGAACCATGTCCTATAGGGCACCTTATGGACTGGTATAGGCAGGTAGAGATAGATGGGTAAGTCATAGAAATAAAAATGATTCTGTCACACTGATTATTCCTTAATAAAATGTTTTATATTGATTTTACTTGAGTTTTAAGAAGAAAAACAAATTTAAATGAAGTTGAAAAATGATTGAACTTCAAATAAGCATATGTATGATCCAAGAAATAAAAACCCCTAAAACATAAATTAACTTAAAGAAAAATTAAGAATTTAAAGTTCTTGAAAATTTCTACATTACAGCAAATCAAGAAAGATAAATAAAATATATAAATCTAAACAAAAGAATAATAAAGTTTCATTTATAAGGATATTAATGTAGATATTCTTTCCATCTAGTCTTCCAATTTATTTAGAATTTATTATTGATGGAGATAATATTTATATTTATAATCATATCCCTTGTGTTGATTAGTCTTAGTTTTATGCCACAGAAATTCTCACAGACTGTTCATTTTGACAATTTTTCACTATTCACAAGAGCTTTACTTACATTTTCTACATATTTACCTTTCATCATCTAGTATCTTGTTCAGAAAGGATCATAAGTAGGCTGCTACCAAATTTCTTGATGCTTAACAATTTCCATGCATGATCTTTAGTCTTAAAGAATAACATGACTTGGTGTGAAATTATAAACATACATAGGCAGACTGTAAGTTTTGAACACTTTTTCATACGGCAATGAATGTGACGGTGAAGTATTCTGAGATCAATTTTGCCTCCTTTTAATGAGATTTACTTGACTTGCTTTGAGATTATATGACTTTTCCTTTACCCTTACAGTTCATAACTGCATGAATACTTACTAGATTAATTGTTTATGTCAGCTTTCCTGGGACTAAGTGTACACTTTCAGTAAGCCAATGTAAGTCCTCTGTTTCTAAAAAAATTTGTTTCTGTCTTCCTTTTATTATTCCTGATTTGCTCTAGTCTCTTCTTCAAGAGGATCATTTCTGTTTTTCTTCTGTATTAGAATCACCTTTATTCACTAAATAAAACTACTCAGAGTAGATTTATGTCTCTAATCTCTTTTTTATTTTTATAATTTCTTTCCTATTTTCTGTGTTTTCAATCATGTGTGCTGTATGTTGGCTTTGTCTTGATATGTATTGAGTTTTATAAATTTTTATTTCCTTAATTCTGTCAACTTCCTTTTCATCTCTTTGAATACTTATACTGCTGTTTAAAAATTTCTTCTGATAATACACGTAAAACAATTTTTTTAAACTATAGATAACTACTTGTTTGGATTTTCCTGGCTTCTTCTTTTTCATTTGAACTTAATCAATGATCTCATTTTGATTCCAAAATTATTACTACTTATATTGTTTTGATTATTGCTAATCCTTGGATAGAGACAATCTCTCTCTCTATCTCTCTCTCTATCTCTCTCTCTCTCTCTGTGTCTCTCTGCACTGTGATAAGACTTAGCATTTGATCAATTAAAATATATTTATTAAATATTTTTAGAGACAACCACAAATATTGGATGATGGGTGATGAAGTCTGCTATTATTAGCGCTGGATGATCTCACTCAAAGCAAAAGCTCGTAACTAAACCCAGCCACCTCATTAAACAAACTAATAATATTTTGTTTCTACTGGAGGACAACCACCTAAAATTTTAGACTCTCTCTATCTTCCTTTCCAAACACCTTATAAAAGAATTGTATGTAATTCTCCCCCTCAGGAAGTTATAGTAATATAAATTCTCCCGTGCACTACAAGTAGCGTTTCAGAGTGTCTTTTGAACGGATATTCCTTGGTTCCAGTAGCCCTTACTGTCCACCCCTCCAGCAGTCTTACTTCCCTTCATCACATTCTATAGAAGCCATTTCAACCATTCTAATTATTTATGTTCAAATATTTACATTTATCTTAGTACTACAGAAAACTCAAAGTGTCCATTTTTAAAAATGGCACACTACATTGCATTCAAAATTACTTTGGGGAGTGGAAGAAGAATCTGTGAATTTCAAATAAGTTAGGTAGTGTACATGTTTGGCATGCCCATCAGAAATTTTCTCACAAAGAAGCATCACTTGTATTATAAATTATTCTTCTCTCCCCATTTTAGTCTCACTATAACTTTTTGGTTTGGGCAAGTTTCTTGTACTTTCTAATAAATATACATTAATGCTTGTCCTCTTCAACCAAACATCTATGGTTTTTCTACTTACTTCCTAATCAAGATACTGAGTTAAGACTGGAAAAAAAAAGACCGTAAAAGTTTCTTGTCTCTTCCTGATTTCTGTTAAAATTTCATTATTTCTGTAGGTCTAAAAAAACTTACATTTGGACCCACTTCTTTACTTATTCCCTTCTCAGAAATCTTGAAGATGTAATCACTTTTGATTACTCTCAAACCTATATGTTTATCCCTTAATATTTCCCTTTCAACATATCATTTGAAGTTTGATTTCCACTCCCTGAAAATATACTTCCACTTAAGTGATCCCTGGCTACTATAATAACTTTAATTGAAAACTTTGATCTTTTCACTAAGAAATCATTTTTTCTGTGTTCATTCCAATATCTGTAGCATTTGACTCTTCTTACTCTTCTAAGATGATAAGTTTGAGTTATTTCTAGTAGTTGTCTTTTCTCTATCCCATCACTATATTTTTAGTAACATTTTTATTTGCCATATTCAGTGGTATACTTTATTCATATTAGCTTATTAATTATTACAGAATGGAAGTAGGCACACATTGTTTTCTCAGTTGTATTGATAAGGAGACTGAGGTTAAATGAGGTTAATTTTCTTAAGGACACACTGATAATACATGAATAGAGCCCACACTGAAAGAAGTCTGAGACTGATTCAATTTAAGGTGAGTGTACTCTTACCCATTGTATGTATAGTTTCCATAAGTTCCATCTCTATGTGTAGGGTAGATTTCTTGAGTCTGCAATCACTCTTTTTTCAATTTTAATTGTATGGTTATTATATCCTTCTCACAAAATAATAGAATATAAAAACATTGTGATCCTTATCCAGAGGATGTTTAGAACAGGCGAAAAGCAATTTTAATTGTATGGTTATTATGTCCTTCACACAAGATAGCAGAATATAAAAACGTTGTGATCCTTATCCAGAAGACATTTAGAAATAGTGAAAAGCAAAAGTACTAAAATTTGGGAAAACATTTGTCCATGAACAGAAATTGAAACTGGTAATATGGTGACTAGAATTATTTAGGCAGAAAGGTGTTCTCTTATATTATGATTCTATAGTACAGAATATATTGAGAGGGCACTTGCACAGAGAAGTGAAGATACAGAAGGTTAACACTCTTTTTGTATTTGTTCCCTGAAGCATTCATTGCTTTACCGTGATTTTGAGTCACCCGACTATTCCTAGGCAAGCAATGCAATTCCATTAAACATGCAAACCACAAACCTCATTGCTCCTTCTTCAGAGAAAATATTGTCCTTAATTGTTTTTCAATTTTCATTTCAGAATGAATGGCCCATGTTTTTCTTAAGTATCCTGTTTAAAAGTATCTCCAGAGTCACTGATAGTACTCCTTTTTCTTTTGTTTTCTCCGTGGGTACTATTATCATATGAAACTACTACCTTGATAGGTCTGTCTCTGTGAGGTGAGATTTTGGTGATCTTACTCATCACTCTCCAGAGACTGGAATTCTGCTGTAGGAATTTCATAACCACTGTTTGAGTCCAAGAAAGAATAAAAAAGACTCTTCTAGGGTGCAACACTTTCAGCTTCTCTCTCCTCTATCTTTGCCTCTGCACAAAAGATATCAGGACTCAGCTACCTGACCCTTCTTGGGGGCTCCTTCTTGGACTCACTTGTCCACCCTCCGGAGTCTCTTGTCATATGCACTTTAGGAATCTTAATCCTCCCAGAATCACTTTGTATAATTTTTCTGTTTTAATTTCTGCCTTTACCACTGACTACATTATACTCTTTCATTTTGCTACCAACAACATGTAGCCCATTACTGAGGGATAAGTGTTTTTCAGTGAATATTTATTGTTGTTATTTTCTTACAAATTCACAAGAAATGAAGGTTTCTATGTGCACCGTATACAACTGTACATTTTTGTAAGGTAGTGAATGTTTTCATTGCTATTTCACATGGCTGAATTTTAGAAATTAATTTATACACCTTTATTATCTTGAGTCAACACTTACTGCAGATGGTAGTCTCATTTGAAGGATACACGTTTTCATTTTGTAATTTATATTCTACTAAGAAACTATTTGCTCACCAATGCCAGTCAACAGATCCCTGATTTTGTTCATCCAGTGATAATTATGTCAGTTTAGGGTATCATGTGTACAAAGGAATTACTGACTTATTCTCATAAACTTCCAAACATGTGAATTTGATGCACATACCTCCAGCTCACCTTGACGTTTTCTGTGCTAGTAATCTTTCCTTCCATCCTCCTCTATGCAGAGGACCTGAGTCTACTTGAGTTTGCTTTCCTTTTTGCATTAAAAACTTCAAGACATGTAAGAATTCTGAAAATTAAGTTGTGTCTATCAATCCATTTCATTTCTCAGCACAGAGCAATATATATTTTAAGATGTGGGTTTTAGAATCACCACTGTAGGATAAAAAGCCATGCTCATAAGGGTGGTACAGATTTGAATAAATTCATGATTTTCAAGACTGCTTCCTCAACTATAAAATATACTAATATTTTCTAGTTCATAGAGTTCCAAAGCCAAAATCAAGTAAGATAAATGACTACTACTATCATTAGCTTCAGTGACTGGGAAAAAATTTCTTATAATTCTATTTCAAGAACTATTTCAAGAACTAAAGAAACTCTTTTTTATCACTTTACTTTTCCCAAATAAAGGCATACAGTCCATAATTACTGTTTCATATATTATTAAATGTTTCCTGGATGATATGCTCTTTCTAACTGAAAGTCAATTATTATCCAATAATTCTTTCCTTTATTTTTTTCTGTTAACCTAGAATATAAAAAAATAGAAAAATTGTCTTAATTAGCAATTTATTTTTTAAATCATACTCTCATATAATGTGTAAAGTATCTTATTTTTCCAGGTATTTATTACTCTGTATCTTTAAAACTCAGTAAAAAATTAAAGTATCATTTTGGAAAATCTCCAATCAACCTTCTGCCTATGATGTATCTGGTTTTATTTAACTAAAATAAGGGAATTGAATACTTTTAGGGTTTTTTTTGCTATTCTTAGTCGACTAGCTGAGTTTCGTCGTGTCATTCTGTAAGAAACCTTGACAAGTTAAATTTATCCACACAGAAACCTATCGTTAGGAGACCTGTGAGACGACTATAATTTCCTTCCCATTAGTTTCAATGAATTCCATGCACATGAAGGAGAATTTAGAGAGTGGAGTCTGGAGCCCTGTGTTTCCCATTGTGCAGGTATATTGAGGAGAGAGATATAGTCCAGGTCTCGCTAAGTTGTCCCTCTGCTGCACATTACCCTTAATCCTCCTTTGAGCAAATACAGACTGGAGCAGCCATGCTTAACACTGGAAACTTAACTCCTTGAACACAACAGGCCTGCAGACACGTAGCTTACTCTTTACACAAAACCTGTGAAATGGTTAATATATAAATTTGAGTGTCATTTCTATTGCAGCCAATGTGAACCAGAGCTGAGCTGTAGCCAGCATGTATTTAAGCATCATTTTTGCCATCTGGATTCTTTTGTGGGGAAAGAAACATTTGAAGGGAATTGCCTTTGGTCACAAAGGTGATTTGACTCTCCTCCCTATTTATATGTTAATCATCCCATAGGCCCCATTGTTCAAAGTTCCATAAACCCCTTTCTCTTTTTTTTCCCCCTACTGCTGCTTGAGACTAGAAGCCGTGGAGATCTCAAAGAAAATGTGGGAGAAATAGCAAACATTCTTGTAGACAAAGGACATTGACCTGTATGTGCAAAACTCAAAGAAATTATTTAATCCAGGTAACAGTGATACAACTAGTCGTTCACAGAGGGCCAGTTAGCTACTACTCATTGGTATCTTTCCTAAAGCACAAGCCACTTGATATAGCAAATCATTTGAGCTCAGTGTTCAAATTCAAATGCTGACTGGTCACTTGTTTATTGGATGACATCGGTACTGATTTAATCTATTCCGCAGTATTGAACCTAAAAGCAAAAATCTAACTGAATTTCTCAGATCATCATTTCTAATTCTTTTTTCACCAGGGGCAAATTAGGATAATTCAAAGGAGATAGTGAGTCTATCACAGAAATGTTTTGAAGATTAAAATTTGAGAGGATTGACATTCACATATGGGAATTATAAATTTCATTTTGGGGTCAAAAGAAAAGACTTTTCATGAATATGAACTAATTTATTTTATTGTTATGTTTATAGGATTCAAAACCATTGGCTACTTTATGATTATAAGATCAGGTAATTTTTATCTCCTGTGAGAGCTCTTTAATAATGCATATTAATTAAATCTCTCTGAATAAGAGATTTAAATGAAACATTGAGCAATGAAATACAGTCTGTGAGATCCCCAGCCATATATTGCTTTAAAGCATATTGAGATAAAACTATTTACTGAGTGCTAACTTGTACAGAAGACTCTTAAGAACTCCTAGAATATATAAAATATCTGCAAGTAAAGCTCTTTAAACCAACAATACTATAATAGATCAACAAATGCAAAATAATATAATCCATATAACATATTTATGTGCTATTCACATGTACACTAAAGAAATGATTGGAATGGAAGCAAAAATTATGAGTATACAATTCTAAATATTCAATCCCTAATAGTCTTAATTGGAAACTGATATATTACTTAATACTTAAGCAAGAATGCATAATGTTTACAAATTAAGAGCAAATTATAAAGTAAGAAGGTGAATGTTAAAATACATATATATGTGGGTGCATGTGTGGATGTGTTAATCTCATCATTAGAAAGACAAAAAAAGAGCCTTTAAAGTTTCCATTATCCATTATGTCAGGTAGCAAATATCTTCTCAATGTAACTCCAGACATTAAATCTGTCGAGAGGAATGCTGTAAAATAAATGTCTGGGATACCTTCATAAACAAAAATCTTATTTCCATAATTCATACAGCTGGCTGGCATTTATTGGCACGTCAGGTGCAATGGGGACATTTCAGGAACATTAACATGTACAGCATCATTTGTCAACAAAGCAACAATGTAAGCAAATCGTTCAGAACTCATACAGATTTACAGCTTTCTCTGCCAGCTGCTAATTACGGTGTGCTCAGCCTATTTGGTATGGTCTTTTTATTGGAAAATGACAAAGGGGTTATAGTATCCCAGTTTGGAATATAGATGTGGCCTCTTAGTAATAATATGAGTGTAATACGACCATGTAAGCAGGGAGTTGTGATCCAGTTTCACTGGTCTTACAATTGATCAACTTTGATTGATGAAGGACAAAGAGAAATTCACAGCCCGTTTTGTTTCTGATATAAGTAACCTCTAAAACAAAGGAAAAAGAGGGAAAAAATATCAAAGACCATGTCATAGCCATTCTTAATGTTTTCCCCTACAGAACATGACACATAATATTTACCTCTCAAAGAGAGTCTGATGTGTTGATTGCTGATGGAGCAAATGTTACAGAAGCCTGCACATTTCAGAATTGTAGATTGTGCTTTGAACAATCAGGAAGCCCTGCTTAAATAATGTTAAGGTTATGACATAAGGTGACAGATGTTAGCGATGTCAAAGTTAACATCTATAATCACCCCCTGCTTAAGTTGTTCAGTGGTAAGAAAAGACACAACTGTAAGCCGATGATGGAGTGTCAACCCTACCTTCAAATAACCTGGACTGTGTCAAGATGTATTATCAACTACAAAATGAATAGTAGGGCTGTCTTCATACCCAAGATTCAGATCTGTTTCTAGATGTGTAAGTGCTTTCTATCCAACCAAATATAAAAAGGGTAAATTGATAAATACTTATCAAACATTATTTAGATTTATCCTATCCACAACCTTATTAAAACCTATTAAATTCCAGAATAAAGATATCTGACATTCTTCAAATCAACTGCTTTCACAGCAACTGAGTTGACCACATAGTAAAATATTTTCAACTTTGCTGGTACCAGATTTTCAACCATTCCTAGAGTTGATAAAATCAGGACAGAGTAGTTGACTGGGTTCAAAATTCATAATACTAAATGAATATCATTTTCATGTATCTGTAATGATTTTTAACTCCAAAAGTTGTTTACAGATAAACAGAGCTTGTTTAATGGTCCCATGGAATTAATCTTCTTTCACACATTTGTCACTATGTACTCTGATTGTTGCTTTCAGCTCCTTCACTAGAACACAATTTCTAAAACAGAAAATACATAGCATGCAGTAGTGCATCCACAATACTTAGGATTGCTGGAACATAGTAGTTGCCAAATTAAAACTAGTCAAATGAATGAATAAATACATGTTTGTGTGAATACTGGAACAGCACTGGTTGATAGTGCAATGACAGTGAAATTTGCTCCCTGATCCTTTCTTGAATATACCTTCTCCTAAATTTTCTGAGATGTGTATTTCCTAGATGTTTTTCTCTTTTTGGATTTGCGTAAAGCTCACTTGCAGCAGAATATCTGAAACACCAAAATATTATAATATAAAATATGAAGAATCTTTAAAAGTATTATTTTCTTGAGAATTAATAGTCAAACAAAGATTCATTATTTGAACTGAGTTTGAAAATTAAATTGAGAATTTCAGGTATTACTTTTGACTATACCATTTTGGTTTCCTTACCTAGAAAAATATTCTCTTGGTTTTCCCAAAACCATACTTGCATTGTGCAAAAAGGAAGAGGATGTTAGCTGTACCATATCAGATTATGTAACATCTACATTATTGGGAATAATACAAGAATTAAAACACAGTTTCTAGAATGGAAACAGAATCTTGCTTAGGAAGAATGCTAAATTTTTTTTTAAATTTTTATTTAAAGAGAAAAAAAGCAAAACAGAAAAAAGTTAGAAATAATACAGAATTTCAAAAAAATAAACTAAGAAATCACTAGTTGTTGTTCAAGTTACAAAATTAAAGCATACAAAGTGAACATTCAAACAGTGAGACTGCAAACAGTTCTGTTCAATGATCCAACAAAAACTTAGTAATATGGTTATCAATCCTACATGCTTAAGCATACATGCAGTTATATCCTATGGAACACTTGCTTTTACTCTTTTTTACAATAGCAATTACACATTTGGGTTTTATTACTCCTACAGTTCTTATTACTTTTTACACTAGTGACACATGTGATATTTATAAATATGATTCTTATTCATTTCACTTATGAGGATAGTCTCAAGTTGTCTCCTTTTACCTATGAAGGCCTCAAGATCATCCTTTTTATAGCTGAGTAATATTCCATTATGTAAAAATACCACATCTTTTTTATTCACTCTGCGGTTGATGGGCATCTTGGTTTTTTCCAAGATTTAGCTATTACACATTCTGCTGCTATAAACATGAGTGCACATATATCTCTGTGATATGATCTTATCAGTTTTTCTGGGAAAATACCCAGGAGGGGAATAGCTAGATTGATTGGAACTTCCAATCCTAGTGTTCTGAGAAATCTCCAAACTGATTTCCATAGTGGCTGCACCAGTCTACACTCCCACCAACAGTGGAGCAGTGTTCCTCCCCACCACCCCCGCAGCCTTGCCGACATTTGTTATCAGTTGATTTCTTGATGGCAGCTATTCTTTCCAGAGTGAGATGAAATCCCAGTGCTGTTTTAATTTGCATTTCTTGAATGACCAGTGATGGTGAACATTTCTTCATGTATTTATTTGCCATTTATATATCTTCATCTGAGAAATGTGTGTTCATTTTAGATACCCATTTTTGGAGAGGGTCTTTGAATTTGGGGGGCTTGATATTTTCCAATTCTTTATATGTTCTTGATATAAGTCCTTTGTCTGAGGGATTGCTCGCTAAAAGAGAATGCTATAGTTTTAATTCACATTAACATAAAGTCTTTCTAGATTGTGTGACTATAAAGAAATCCACCTACCTGTGGCAGAAGAAGACAGCCTTCTGAATCCTAATGGCTATCACCTCTATGTAGCAATACTTGCTACTGAAACTAAACACAAGCAAAATGTTTCATTTTTCATGGTTGAAAAGATGATAAAGCTTTTAATGTATGTCATAATAACCCAAGATAAACAGTTGATGAAATCAGACAATTTAAAAAAGAGGCACCTTAAATTTGAAACTCAGTATTTGTTAATAGATGGAAATAATCAGTCTTAAAAATAGTATTGGGGAATACGGCAATCTGTTTAATCTTAAAGGAGAATCATCCAAAGTGGGTCTTAAATTTACAACATTTATTTGAATAAAGCTATCATACCTAAAACAAAATAACATCCTCTGAAAACTACTTTTGCATACTTTTTTATAAACTAGCAGTTGTTTAACCATTACAAAAATTGTTACCCTTATCTTTGCTCAGAATCATTAAGTCACTGTTATAGACTATTCTACTTTATCCTCCAGATAATTGAGCTTACAGTAATTAATGAGTCATACATTTTTTAGATAGAATGAGTTGATATTTACTTATTTATTTTATAAAATTCTTCAAAGAAAATGTTTCCAAAAGTGTAGGTATATTTTACACATCCTTAATTATTTTTAGAGGTATATATTTGTCTTCACAAAAGTGGTGTTCTAAGTATAAAACCTTGATAGGTAATCATGAACTCAGATCTCTAAGAAATTCTGCAAAGAATCATTTATTATCTACAATAATACCTAAGAATCCTACTGTAAATATTCCCGAAGTGAACTATACTTTCATTCCTTAATAATTTTTGTGGGACTCTACTTTTCTTGACCTCTTCCTAATCCTCCCTCTAACCACCACCTTTCTCCACAGAAACAAATGTCTACTAAGTCTATCTAAGGCACAAATAATGTAAAATGGATTTTTGAGAACCAATTTATAACTTAAAAAACATAGAATTCAGTAATTATCATTATTGATTTGTTTAAATAAGAAATAAAAAAATTAATGCTATGCATATATAGCAATACTCGTGATGAATATAACCACTAAGAACTGCAAATGTATACTAATAAAAATAAAAATTTAAAAAATATGATAAAGAGATTAAAACAAGTAATTGGTGTTCTTTTTGTGTAAAAGCCATTATAAAATTATAATTTGAGGTACATGTTATGTGTAGTATAGCTGAGCCCACAGATCTTAATGAAGATGGAAATGAAGGAAGTACACCTAGCTTTAAGGCCAGTTAATGAGGAGAAGCCATAATGTGGCATTTGTAAAAGGAAACAAAAGAGCGGTCATGTGAACTGTTCCTAGAAATCTCTCAAGATGTTAGTTACTGATTTACAGGTGTGAGCATTAATTTAGCTGCATAACTATTTTTTTACAAACAAGAGAGAAAAAAAGCAGGAAAGAGAGAGGTTCAGTTAATGTGAAAAGGGAAATATTAAACTTTCACCTAATACAGAAGGATGAAGAAAGACAGATATGATAAAGCAGTATTACTTACTTACATGAACAAAATACCATTGACCAAATATGTGTCCACTTTTTAAGATCTGCAGCAAAACGAAAACATTGTTAAACAAACAAATTTGAGATTTGACTATCCAGAGTGTTGTGAGAAGATATTGTAAATGTCCATCTGTGCCAGCATAACAGATCACCTGAGATTAGATCATTTATAAAGAATGAAAATTTATTTTCTCTCAATTCTGAGATTTTGCAAGTCCAAAGTCAAGGAGCTGGCATTTGCCAAGAGCCTTCTTTCTTTTCCCTCACATAGGGAAGGCAGCAGGCAAGAAAATATGAGCCCACTGCCACAATTCCTTTCTGAGCCATTAAGTAGGGTGGAGCCCTCATGGCCTGAACTATACTCAAATGCTCAGATGACCCCACTGCTGAAGACTGTTTTCTTAGAAATTAATATTCCAACATAACAATTTTTGGATATTCTTTCAGATCATGGTAGTAATTTTAAGGATATTTTGCAGCAATAAGATACACTATTCTAGAAGGAATGCTTCAAATGCGAGGAGAAAAGGTTAAGGAAGAACATTTAAACTAGAAAATTGACCTAAAGATATTGTACAAAACTACAAGAAAATTTAGTTTGTGAGGTATAAAATAAAAGTCTGGCTACAGAACAAATCTTGGTGAAAAACAGTTTAAAATATGGGTAAGGGAGTGATCAGAATTAAAAATTCCAAGGTCTTCAGTATTCCTGGAGGGATGTAAATGACTTCGGATTGAATTAAATGAAAGTCCATGTTAAAATTGTGAGGTCACCGTGTAATGCTGCACAGTGGCCACCCTTACTTAGAAGGCAGCACAAAAGGAAAGGGTTAGGCGCAGACTTGGAGCAGCCACCTAGCAGTCTGCTGCAGCATATGTCCCTTTTACCACTCTCTCCCTGAACTGCTACCGCAATGAGGTACTCTTCCCTTTCCAAAGAAGCTCTAAGAGGAAGGGAAAGTAAAAAGAATTGAGATGTTTTATGCACATACATTAGCTTTCCATAAAGAGTATAATCATTATATACTACTACACTAATAAAATACATTTAAAAATAAAAAGAAGCTTTATTTTATGTGTTTCAGGATAGAAAGTGTGCAACTTGATGTAATATGTGCTGTTTGGCTACTGGAGATAGAAATTCTAACAAATATACTGGATATGGAAAATGTGTTAGTCAGTTTTCCATCACTATGACAAAATACCTGAGGAAAAAAAGTAAAGGATGAAAGATTTGTCTGGGTTCACATGTTCAGGGGCTCCAGTCCCTGGGGATCTGGTTGCATAGTTTTGGGGCCTATACTGAGTGAGATAAAACATTGTGACAGAAGGACAAGCAGAGTGAAGCTGCTCATTTCATGGTAGCCATGAAACAGAAAGTAAGAGATAGCTGGGGACAAGACATTCTCTTATGGGTTACACCATGAGCAACCTCCTTCCTCTGACTGGTCCCATACTCTAATTGTTAATTCAACTAGGAACTTAATGGGTGATCCAATCACCTTCTAAAGGCCCAACTCTGAACACAGCTGTTTTGGGGACATTGTTGATCCAAACCATAACAGAAGGGAAAGGAGAAGACAGGGACCTTACATAAGGTTAGAAAGGGACCTCAAGACAGGGAAGGAGTTCAATATACAGGACTTTCTTAAACACAAAACATCATAGAAGACATGAATGTGATCAAAAGGTGTTATACATATTGAAACCCCAACACAAAATATGTGACACTAGAAAGTATGTTATGTGCGAGCACAAAAACTTTGACCAAGTCAATCTGATTTGTCACATTCAGAGGATAATAAGAAAGCAATAAACAGCTTTACAAATTGTTAAATGAAGAAAAGTAATCAGGCTAAAAAGGGAGAAGGATAAGAAGGAAAGCCACCAGCACTGAACAGGAGCCAGCTGTCTTCTCGCAGAAATGTTCATTACGGAGCAGGTAATTTTCTCCCTACTCAGTAATGTCAAGCCTTAGATGCTTCAAGTGGGAGAGCAAAGACCATCTTAACACACATGGATGTTTAACTGTCGTTGCTGTGCGAAGATAACTTCAGTCATTTTTCTACCAACAGAAAGTAATGTACTTTCATAAAGATGTGGGTAACTATATGGCCCTATTAGTCCACATTTCTCACAAAAATAAAATTTGATCCTAAGCCATTTGATTGTTTAAAAATTAGGAAGACAGAAAGGACTTTTGGAATAACTACAATCAAAAGTTGTCAATCAGAAACAATTATAAAAAATAAAGAAATGAAACCATCACTATCAAAACCAGAGGAATATTACTTAGAGTCAGAAAACATGCTTTTCTTTCAAAATAAAAAATCTATTATCTTCAGACAGTTGGAAGTCATCATTTATTTCTAATCTAACCTATTCTACCCTCTTTCAAGTACAACAGAGGAACATGAGTCACAAATATTTTTTTTCCCTGTTACTGATCTTGAATATCTCCATCATTGCATTTTAAATGGCTAAACTATTTGCTTAGAATTCAGGTGTTTTTCTTAACAGATTATTTCTGACTGAAGCTGTTCCTATCACATATTGTTGCTTTCCAAATGCCCCCCTGAAATATAACCATGAAAGTAATTTCTTCCTTATCCTCATCAACACTTCAGATAGTTAATAGCTGCAGGCACATGTTATAAAAGAAGTTGCTGAAGAAGGGAACTTGAAATGAATTTGGCATAGAGTCATGGATGGTACTAAACACATGGATGAAGTTATTTACTTAAAATTTCTCTTGTCGGCCTGATTTGGCTATATTTTCAAAATTGACACATACTATGCTGTAGACTTCTATTTTCACTAGCTGAGAAACAGAACGATTACAGACTTTTGCATGTTATGCATTTTTAAATATCACCAAGTTAAACTTAGATTTTGATTTCATGCCCAGGACCAAGTGGAAAAATCTCCATCTTCAATAGTTCCTATTATTTTTTAGTCACAGGACCACATACTGCATTTCTTCAACAAGTAAAACTCCCACTTGGAATTCCAAGCATTGCATAACCAGTAGAGTATTCATATAATATGTAACTCAGTAGGCCTTATATCCAAGTCAGATATTTCATCTGCATGATATTCTTCATAGCAGTTAAAAATCTTAAGATCGTAATTCAGAATGGAGCCAACATTTAATTTATCCAACAAATATTTATTAAACACTTCTTCTACTACTAGAATCACAACCATAACTACTTTTATATAGTTCTTTACTGCTTGAATAGCTTTTATAAACCTCATCTCATTTAACTACTACAGTGAAATGACCCACCAACTTGAAGGACCTTAGAGCTCCATAAAATACATTAAACCAATTCCCAGAAATAATAGGCTTTAAAGTTTTTTGTCTATAATTGTACTGGCTAATACAATATTTTAGATTATTTTGTGGCACTGAAAACTGATCTTAGGTAAGAGTTAGCTGCACAAATGTATATTTATCTTCTGTTATATTGTGTTCTCTTATCACAATACAGTAATTTTTTTGGTACTGGGGATTGAACTCACAACCTCATGCTTGCCAGGCAGGCACTCATGCCGCTGAGCTAAATCCCCAGCCCACAGTATAGTAATTTTTAAAATAACTGAATAAAACATTTTAAAATGTCAGGTATATGAATAACATACCTTCAAGCATATCATGTTTTTAAAAATAGTTTACGTATGTATGGCACAGACCAGATTTGATCCATGGACTGTAGTTTGCCCACATTTGTACCAGAACAATAATTCTCAAGTTCTGTCTGAAGAACATTAATAGCTATAGAAGTCCCTATAGTTTAGAAAAATAGAATTGCCATGTTTGAAGAAACTTCAACAACTTATCTGATTCTACTTATGTTTACATATTTATTTTTCAATGCAGTAGTCTCTACATTTGCTTTGATTTCAGGAATTTATAATGTTTCACAACAACCTGTTGACTACAGTCTTCTCAGAATGATCATTTTTCATGATCATGGAAATCTTAATACCAGGGGTAGATAGAAGTAGATATGATAACAAGTAAAGATAATAGGATAAATCAAAAAACTCAATGTTGTTTCTCCACTGTAGATAATATTCAGAGCTGATAAACTAAGCAGACCTTAGGAATCAGGTAAATGTCACAGTTTCAATCACAAGAAGGAAGACTCTGCCTGCCCCTAGGACTTGACCATTTAAACCTGACCTCATGATTTTTCTGGTGAAGTGGCTGGAGACTCTTATATGATATTTGCCTGCTTATATTCCAATCATAAAAATATAGTTAAGCATTTTTTACTTCATCCAGTAGTTAAAATGTTGTATGATACAGGATTTAAAGTTTTCCATTCTCATTTTTTCAAGCAGTATTCAATTAATTGTGTCTCAATTAAAACAAGAAACCTATTATGTAGTTGAATTTGGTTCTATGTCTCTCCTATAGATGTTCAATTGTTTCTGACTTTCTTTGGAAATATTTTGTTAATGTTACTTCACAATGAACACCAACTACTGGACACGTACCATACCCTTTTACAAGATACACACTGCAAGGTTTATGTTCCACATGACAAAATAATATGGCATTCCTTAATCATTATGAAAGCCATTCTTCTTTTCCTCTTTACTAAATTGAAAAGGCAAATCAGCTAGTCTTTTCCTAGTGCATAAGCAAAAGTATGTTGTTATGAGGTATTCTTAAATAATATATCTTCATAAAATGACATAGGTGGAGGTTTAAAGAGATGGAAGGAAAGAAATTAGAACCATCTGGATATCTGAGGTAAAGAAAAGTTTTGCTAATGGTTTTCATGTCCACATTGCAAAAATAAAACGGTATGGTTTTCTAACCAGACAAAAAAAGGCTAAGCCATTGAAAAGTGTAAAAAGACAGCAGTTAAGGAATGAAGCAATTGTACAAGAAAAATCATCCACCAGGTATGAGCTTAGAAGGAGAGTGGAGATTTATACTTCTTGTGTTGGTAAGGATGAAACATATCTCAGAAATGACCTGCTTGGCCTTTGGCAAAGACACAGAGCTGTGTTCCAGAGTGAACTCCCTGGCCCACTAGAACAGGCAAGAGATGTGGGCAAGTGTCCTATATCATCAGTCTGATGAGCTGGAAAGAGTGCAAATTCTATGAAAGTACATGGAAGAGTACATAAATTAGAGATCAGAGGAAATGGGCAGAGGAGAGGGAAGGAGGAAGGAAGGAAGGAAGGAAGGAAGGAAGGAAGGAAGGAAGGAAGGAAGGAAGGAAGGGAGGGGAGGGAGAGAGGGAAGAAGGAAGGAAGAAGGAAGGAAAGAAGGAAGGAAGGAAGGAAGGAAGGAAGGAAGGAAGGAAGGAAGGAGAGAACAATGGATGAGAGAAAGAAAGAAAACCCTTCAGAGACATGCCAAATTTTACATGTGGATATCACTACACAAGAAGCAATATTACTGGAATTTCATTTCAATAGATACTTAATCATTAATATATCCATTTCAAATTAATTAGGAAACAATTTTTAAAATGTTGTCCAAACAGTGTTACCATTTTTCTGAATTTCCTTCTTTGTCATATCCAACAAGTAAGCACACAAATTGGACTTGTAACTCTCCTTTGATTAGGGAAGATGGTCTAATGATTATTTTTAAGCCTAAGCAACCAGGCAGGCTCTAATCTTGTCTGTTTCAGCATAGTGTTGCCCAGCATGATAGGGTACTTATTTAAACAGGTGTATCAATCTCAGAGATCCATAGGTGTAGTTTACCTTGAACTCAATTGAAAACAGTATATTCCTTATTGATTTTGCCTGTGCAGCTGCTGTATGCCATCAATGGGGCTCGCATGGATGTAAATAGAATGAATCAATTCCTCACTGGCCCTGGGCCTCCTTGAGTCATGTGAAGTAGGTTTCTGATTCCTTTATGTTCAGGCACAGCCAGGAAGACAAGAGTGCTACTGTCTTCTGCTGGTGCACAGAGTTACCTCGGGCTATGCAGGGGAAAAATGCTTTCTTCTTATTTTTAGGCCTGAATCAGTCTATGCCACTAAATGTATTCTTGTGAATACAGATAGCACTTTGTTGTCGTGCTCATGGGAAGGCAATGGAGTAACCTGTTTGGACGCAGCTGCAGGCCACCTGTAGAGAAAGTCAAATTAGGGAGAGACCCCACTGTTCTTTGCATTAATGCTTTTTTATTGTTGTTTGACTTTTTCCCCTCCATCTATGTATCTTTTTCAACTAGGGAGATTGAGAGCACATTTTAAGGCCTTCTGTCCCTTTAAGGCATCTAATGATTGAAAGGACTCTAAGATTTGAAAGACTGTAAAAACTCCCCAGTTACCAATGAATGATGGCAATACAAAGAATCTTAAGCTGTTGAAGCTGAAGTAGTCTTCTTACAGATTTAGTTTGTTTGGTGAACTTCCAGCGGCAGCTCTTACAAGGTACTGTTCAAATATTCCCACCTATCTGTGCTGCTCCTCCTTGTAAAGATTTATCATGATCTCAGTGGAAAAGTAGTCATCCATATTAGCAGTTAACTTTACTACACAAAGGGAAGGGAGAGGAAAAAAAGTTCTAAGGAGAAAAAAATAAAGTCTTCTTCCTTTCCTCATCTACCAGTTTGAAGCTTTAAAAAAGAAGCCCATAAATGAAATATCTAAATTAGCCATAAATATTAAAGTAGGGAAATGCACAAATAAAACTTGTTTCTGGAAATCTTGATTTTGGCCGAATACCAAAAACCATTTCCTGACAATTAGATCCATTAGACTCAAAACAATCTCACAAAGTAGCGGTTGTATTGCTTACAAGATTTAGCATTTAAGGTTAGACTCAAGACAGCTACAGATAGCAAACTTGGATGCAAGGGGTCACCCCAGCAGCTGGGGTCCAACTCTTTCAAGGCTACTTGTTTTTCTTGTCTTTGTTCCTTTCATTCAAAATTTGTATTCAAATGTAGGACTTGAATTTTCTCATATTCTCTATCATGGATCCTTGGAAACTGTTTTAAAGTAAATGGGACCCAATCGTATGACCTGGTCTGGTCATGCGATTTTATTATGTATACTGTTTAAGCAAAAAAGTCATCACGGTTACTCTCAATCAGTATAGCAAAATCTCTTTGCTTCAGTTTCCAATGTTTATCAAGCAGCATTATCTCAGTGAAACATCATGTCATTACAAAATTCAAGCTTTTTATCACCAGTATTTTTCCAATATAATTTTATAGGCACAAAATGTCCTTTCAGACAAAGTATTACATTTAAGTAGCTACTAAGAGGTTCACTAATAAATTCTTTTTATAATGAGGTTCCATTGCCTTAATCTGATGATCATAATTTAAATAATTTGATAAACATGGGTTATATAACCACCTAAATTCTATAGAACTAAAATAGAATTTGGTGCATTGAAATAGTGACATTCAGACAACTCTAATTCTCAGCTGCGTGGCATCTGTCCTGAAAACTCTGCTCTCTGGCTTTCTTTTAAACGCTATTCTTTTGAATTTCTTTCTGGTGAGTAAAACAATTTGAAGTCCTGTAATAATGCTCCTAGAGCAAAATTTTTGCAATTTTATCACATGTTTATGGTTCTATTTTCTTGGAGAGGCCTTACAAGAAGCTGGCAACTGAGGCTAACAGATTAAGTGACAAAAGCAGGACTTGAGGAGTTCTGACTCGAGATTCCTTCCTGTTATGCCCACCTTTACTCCATGGCTTTCTCTTCAAAAGGTGTTTTCCATGTGGTATTCTATTCCACTGTGACTGGCATGTAATTAATGCATTAACTCTACCCAAGTGAAGGAGTAATTCTGCCCAGGCATAAGGCATTCCTAGAAGTGTGATACATAGTACCACACCACAAGGTACTTGGAGCCCAGGATCAGAACCAAGACAGAAAACAAAAACCTAAATGCTCCCAAGCTAATGGTCATGCCAAAGTGTACTGCTATAAAGCAGATTCAGGGTGTGTAAAATAAAAGGCCATTTGACCTCCAGGATAAGATGGAACTGATAGACCATAGGAAATCAATGAAGCCCTGCCTTAAAAGCATTCATCTATATCTTTCAAATAACCCGTGTTTAGAATTGGAAATGGTTTTATACTATTTTCATACTGACATGCTTTCTTCATAGCTCAACATAGTTTACCCACTGAAACTGGAAGCTGATTTAAATATGGTAGCAGCAATAATGCAACAATAGTAGCACAACAGAAAGGATTTTTGATTCAGAGCCTTTGTTTAAAGCTTGGCTCTCTTACTTACAGTATTTGTATAGATTCACTGACTTTCTATTTTTTGTCCTCAGAAAGGTGGAGGATAACCACTAATAACTTTTTGCACCACTGTTGTTGCTATTAAATGAGATATGAATGTGAGATTCCTCTGTGATCTGCGACACGCTGTTTCAATATAATCTATTTATTTGCTTTGATTGTCTAGTAGCTTAGTAAGAATAATTTCTTAATCTGGCCAGCTAGTTGTTACCTTCCTAGTACCCCAATTTTATCTTTGTGAGTCTCAGTCTATATTAGAGTAGTCAAAACTGAAATGGAAAGACAGCAGCAATGTATAACAATCCTTATTTCAACCATTATGTATGGATAACTTCTATTTTTGTCAGCTTATGTATGTGACATTTGCATCCAAACTTAAATGCTTATCTCATAATGCAATTTTCAGTAGCAGGAATCCCATATGGTTTTGATGTAAGTAAAAACTGTACATTTTTCTCAGGGCCAAGTCTAAAGCCTGGACCACTACAGACTCTGTTCACATGTGTAAGAGCCCAAAGGGCCTGTGAACTCAATTGTTTCCACTATTTACTTCTCTTACCTGTCTTGTGGATACTATCCTGTTTGAACATCGTGAATGGGAATGATAAATGATATACAGAAAATCATCACACATGAAAATACTAAATTACACTAGTTCTGATATAATGCTATATGTAATTTAACTACACACATACTTATCTATATGAGCTATCAGTGTGGAAGATTTCTTGAAATTATTTTCTTTTCCCCAATTAAGTGTCAGTCATTTTGAGTTTTAATTTTTACAAGATTTGGAAAACAGTTTTCACAGATGTCGTAAACAATTACTTGCCATTACATTTCAATCATGCCATTTTAACTTGGAGGAGATTTAGAATCAAAATTCTACTGTCTCAGGTAGGGAAGGATCTGAAAAGACATCTCGAAGAGGGATTCGAGAGTCTTACTTAGCAGAAACATATAGATCCCACTTCTTTTACTGTTATATTTAATAGTTCTTATCTTTGGACTTAGAACTTTTGCCAAAGAAACTTTGCTTCTTAGAGCAAATAATTCTTTTAATTTAGGTTCCAGGCAAGTCTTACAGTTTTGCAAACATCAATGCATTATCAAAAGCCCTGTGAATTATTAGTCATTTGAATACCAGCTATCCATTTCTTTCTGATTGCTTTTTTCATTTTAATTGCTCCCATTTCCTGTCTTGACCTTAATGTTTCAGAGGGGGAAAAAAGCATGCTACAAAAGAAAAAGAGAGAGATCTTTCTTTCGTGAACTCCAAAGTTTCAGAGGTCCTAATTCGACCAGTACATTAGCTGCAATGCCTTGGAATGCTGTTTTGTAGTTTCAAAAGTGATCATATTCAGCTTCTCAGAATTTTTTATGCCTGGAGGATTCCACAAGAACAAGGGCACCCTTGTTAACAAGTTGCAGTCTCTCCAAAACAAGATAGGATTGGGGTATAAATCATCATTTCAGTTCACAAAGCTATGTTCTCCACCCCACTGAAGGACTTCATTTACATCTAAAATGGTTAATACTGATCCCCACCCGAACTTGTAAGTGGAGGAATGCAGCTGCCATGTGCTTAGTGACTCTGAGGTTAGGGAAGAATGACATCACCAAATTGAAGCACATTATCATGGTGACATAGAGGCACCTTGTTTTCTCTTCTGTAGATAGAACAAGGATTGTGCTCCCTGCCTTGTCTTTTTTCTCCCAAAGAATACCTTTCCGCCCTCCCTTCTTAGCAGCTGCAGAATGAAGGGTTGAAAATGTCACTTCAACTAATGATGAATGATGTGTGACCTCTGGACGGGCTACTCTGATTTTATGCAATTCTAAATTAATATGAAAGATCTCAACTAAAAGGACTTTAAATATTATGAATTGTTGCAAGGATCTCTGGGATTATTGTTATAATCCTTTGAGGATTGGGACAGAGAGCAGGGTTTATGTTCCATAAGCAAGGTAAAAGATATAGTGTGCTAACATTTTTTTGTGTTTTCTCCTGTGAGATTAATATCTTTTCATATTAGAAATATTGTCAGTAAGCAGAACCAGTTTGTGAAAAAAAATTCTCAAAAGGGCAACTGGCCCACATGTCTTTGTTGTTTTTATTTGAATATAATTAATTATGTAAAGCAATAGTTAGAGGAAGATTAACAATTAGTAGATTCTGTCAAGTAGTCACACGGAAATTACTAACTAATTGAACGACTGGTCCTCTTTTGTGTCAGAAAGCAGTGCTGAGAGTCATTCTTTTTATCTTTTTACTTTGTTGTTTTTCACAGATCTCTTTTTTTCTAAGATGTATGTTTCACAGCAGACCAATAAATAAATAACCCTGGTTGTAATTTCATAGCATGCAAAAGGGTTTGAAATAAAAACACCTGTTTTAATTAGCATTATGGTTTGTTCACTTAAAAAAAAAGTGATAATCCTGATGCAGTTAGCTGACATTTTTAAAGCTTTGAATTTCCATCTGTATCTTATATTATGATGTTTCAGGATTGTCATGAGTTAATTATGTTAACTTGGGAAGCATTGCTTGCATTTAGAATGAAAAACTTCAGCTTGAATAGACAGAAAAGCAGATGCTATCTTTCTTGTCAATTGCTTTGTTGTGGGCTGCCTTGCAACTTTTCATGTATTTCAGGATCTAAAGAGAAGTGTAAATCTCTATTTATTTTAAGTTTTACATAAACTACACAATTTCAGTATTCTGTTTTGGCTGTACGTGTCTTGTGTATCTTTACATGTTAGTTTTCCTGCCCCCAAATTCAGAAATCCACAGTCAAATTATCTCTTCTTTAATTCTTAATTTGTTTTGTTGTGCCTAGACATTATGGAGATAAGTGCATAATGAAATTTAAGAATAGGACAACTCCACTGGCTCTAACTTCTCTCTGGTTAATTTTTCTACTACCTTTTTTGTTTTCGTACATCAACCTTTTAAATAGTATAAAAATACATGCAGTATCTGGGCACAACAAGGCATGTTAAGAATGGAGTAGGCACTCTAAGTAGGAATTTCCGTGCCTTTGTGAGTTTAATGTTCCTTTAACACAAAGAGCAGCTGTGTTTATGTCAATAATTACACGTTGAAATAAATGCATGTACATGTGTTTCTTTATGGGATTAAGGGTGTTAGAGGTGGTCTCACAAAAGATTTTTGTCACGTGCATACCTATCAAGAAAGTTTCCCCAAAATTGAAAGCCAAGTTATACTGTTTTGAGGGTCGGGAATATTACCCTGGACACTTGGACTTCTAGGTTTCAACTGAAACAATATTGGATAGATAAGTTTATAATTCTGTTTTCCTCCCTACCCTACATCTATTCTGTACTCTTCACTACCATGATCAGTACCCAGGATCTGAATTGTGTATATTTTATACTTAAGGACACTTGCAAAAAGACTCCCAACTGGATCAAGCCAAAAAGTTTCTGCAGGAGACAATGCAGGAATACTATGACCCCTGATATCTAATCCATAAGTTAGTGCCATAGGCAAAGCCATCCCTTTCCAGGAAAGTCTGATCAAGGAAAACCAGATGGCTCCAGGTAGGATTTCTGGAATGTTAAAGCTATCTTTACAATTGTAAAGAATGTGAAGTTTCCCTTCCAAGTACTGCTGTTAATACAATGATTATTTGACAATCAAAGATAAAAATAAGATAAGAAAAATACAAGAATTGGTATGATGTGGTGTGATAATTTAATGAGCAAGCACCAAAGAATAGCTATAAAGCACATTTCGTGTTTGGGGACAGAAAATGCATCAGTTTAACAGATACGCTGGAACTGAGTAAGGTGAAATGATAGATTGTGGTCATGCAGTAAAGCCATGGAATAACTGAATTGGAAGGCTTTTTAAAGTATGTGACAAAGGTATGTTCAGTATCTAAATACAATCTGTAAATGATATGTACTGTGGAGGTTTATTCAAGTGCCTTATCACACATTCAAATTAACATATGACTGTTCTATCACTTAAAAATAGCAGTGTTCATTACAGGAAATGTAACCTAGATTTTCAGAAAATTAAAACATAACTTTCCAATGATTATTTGGTGCCATTAACCAAGATTTTCAGTTGCCTTATTAAACACTTTGAACTAAAAGGGTTATAAGTCCATCTGTATTTGACCAACAAAATTTCCAATTTGATCACAAACAATTATATTAACTTGATTGTTTAGAACTATGAAACACCAATCCATGTATTTAATTCTTTTCAATTTTGAGTATGTCTTGCCCCATAAATTTTATACCACATTAATTGTTATTAATTGTAGTATCTCAAAGAGCTTGAGCTAGCAGTACACAACCTAAATTACACAGTGTGACTTATTCAGGGAATTTAACACTAATACTACCCTGTTACAGACCAGACCGTAATGGAATTTACATTGTCAAAGAAGCTAATATGTCTAGATACTGAACACGGGAAATACATATTTTTAATATAGGAATCCATGTTGTTAGATACTTCTTTACAATCAGGATCTCAATCTGTTTACTTATAAACCTCATGTAAAAGTAATTGTATTCTCATTTCCAGGACATAAATTTAAATAATACTGGCTCTTCTTGCTTTATACAGTTTTTTATGACTTTTATTTTCCTAACTGATCTAAGTCGTTTTGCAAATCAGTTTAGGAATAAGACAGATTAGTGTTAGCTGTGTCTCTAACTTCCTCTATGAACTTGGACAAGTTACTTAATCTTTCTGGTCCAGAGACCTTCACTTATTAGCCATGCAATTACCAAGTATCTTGCATAGTTTCTATGAAAGTTAAATACATTCAAGTATATAAATTGTCAACTACGGTGACTTGCTTGGGACAGGTGTTAATGGTTTGTGCTGGTATTGGTTTTTTATTACTACTATTATTATTATCCTGCTTTTACTTCTATGCTGATAACTCTCACATTCATCTATCTCATATTTATCACTTTCCTAAACTCCATACTCAAATTTCCAAAGGTCTGTTTGACATTGCTACAAGAAAGTGTCAGTAACATCCCCAGGTCAAGCTAATTATCTCCAAACTTCATATCAAAAACAAACAAAATGAAAATCCTAGCTAATCTTTCTCAAGTATCCGGTCTGTGGCAACTGTGAACTGCGTTCTCCTAATTACAAACAGGAGTTTTACTTCATCCTTTCTTCCCTTTGCTATTTTCAAGTTTTGTTTGTTCAGTTTATTTGTTTTGACTATTGGTGAATGAACCCACAGCCTTCCCATTGAGTTACATCGGCAACCCTTTCCTCTTATTTTGTAACAGGGTCTCACTAAGTTGCTGAGGCTCGACTCAAACGTGTGATGGTCCTGCATGAAGCTCCCAGAGCGCTGGGATTATAGGCAAGCACCACCACAACCAGCGACTTCTTTCAGTTTAAGGCCTCACTCACTCAATCTCCTTTTGTTTGCATGTATACAAATGCTACTACTTTCTGGCCTTTTTTTTTTTTTTTTTGTCTTGCTGGACTACTACAGTAGTCATTTATCCTGGCAACTAAGGCTTTCCAGGATCTTCTAAGTTGTCATTGTTTCATGACCTACCTTTCTAGATAGAAAGAGACCTATTGCCAATAACCAGGCATTGACTTGTTTCTTATCTCTTTGCTAGAATAATGGTTCTTAAGCTTTATCATGCATCAGAATTACCTGAATGACTTGGTATATCAGAGGCCACTGCTGACCCTAGACCTTCTGATTTAGTAGATCTGAGGTAGGACCTGATAAATTAGCCTTTCACACAGAGTCCTGTGTGATGCTGCTATAACTGATCCTGGGACCACCTTTGACTATCACTGGTATAGAATGTTCTTTCTCATCTACATCAGTCTGTCAAAATCCCAAGTATTCCTCACTGCTCTTGCCTAGGGAGGTTCATCTGTCTCCGCTATCAGAATGAGCCAATACACACTCCATATAGCAGAGTGGTTAATGTTTCAGACTATAAACCAGTTACCATGGCACAACCTCTAGTTCCAGCACTAAGGAGGCTGAGGCAGGAAACTCATTTGAATACAGAAGTTGAGACCAGACTCAACAACAGAAAGAGACAAATGTAAGTTTCAGATTACCTTGACCCATTTTGTGTTTCTATAACAGAATACTATAAACTAGATGATTTAAGATGAGCAGAAATTTATTTGCTCACAGTTCTGAAGCCTGGAAAGTACTGAGGTGTCGATATCCGGCAACATCTGCTTCTTAGCTGAGTCACGATGTGGCAGATGCAGAAGGGCAGAAAGAAAGCAAGAGAGAACCAGTGTGCCCTTTTATAGTGGCACTAATCCCACCCTTGAGGGTGGCAGACCCCAGGCTTAATCACCTCTTAAAGGTCCCATCTCTAAATATCATTACAATGGCAATTACATTTCAGTATGAGTTTTAGTGGGGGCAAATCTGAAAGCCACACAACACAGCTGGACCCAGATTGCCTCCAAAACGTTGCCACTAAATACCTGAATGAACTTGACCAACTTGCTTTATCTCACGACCTGCATCATAAAACTGAACCCATAATAATACCTAACAGCATGTGTGGACACGATGATAAAAAGAACTAATGCACGTGAAACCCTTGCAGCAGTATCTGAGAAATGCTCAACTGTTATTGTTTACTAGCAATGCACATATTTAATATGCCTCTCTGCTCAGCCCCACAGCTAAAATTTGGAGTGGACAGGCCTAACTCCTTTCCTAGATGCTTTCCTTAAAAATAAACAACACATCTTCATGAATCCCCAGAAACAGTGCTGAGTTTAGGACGTTACAAAAATCCAGTTTTAAAATGTTTTAATTAAACTGAGATTAAGGAAAGATTGCAAAGGGATCTTAAGTAAAAATCTTCTAAACAATAAACAAGCCATCCTTTTTTTGCCCTCATCAGAAAGATGAATAAAAATGAAGTCAATTATAATAATACATTAAAATGAGGTGCCTTTTCTTTTGAATTTTCTAAACTCTATAATTAAAATGACTTCAAATTGGAAGACTAAGGAAGAAATTAATCTTATTGGTAAGTAAAAAAGCAAATCCCACGGTTGATAATAGATATGACCTGTTAGCAATAGTTACACTTTTATACTTTCTATTCTCACAATCAGCATGTGGAGACCAACGTAATCCAATTAATTGTAATTCCCCTTCGTAGAGTCAGTAAAATAGTGTTTGATCCTAAAAAGTCATTGAAGTCTTATCTCCGGTCAAATAATCCAAATGGATTCTCATTTCAAACTATCAGCAGGTCTTTATCAACTTCAGGAGAACAGAGTAGTTTGATTTTTCTGGACCTATAATAAATGCAATGCCCAATAATTGGTCTCTGAACGCTAATCTTTTGTACATGGTAGCCATCAGCTAGCTGCTAGCCTTCTTCATCATGAGTATACCTCTGTGTCTCATATGTTTGGACTTCTTTAGCTTCTCCTTCACTTTCTTTGAAATTCCACCCCTCTTCCATACGTTCACTGGGATGCATTCTACACACCACTGCTCTAACACATCACTCTCCACTTTCATGCTCATAGTCATTTCTGATGCAAGAACTTTATGTTCTACTCCCTGCTCCCCTTAACAGCCTCAGTACCCTGATGTAAGGAATCCGTAGTGCAGTGCTCTCCAACAGTGCTCTCCCAGCGTATTGTGGTATTCTGTCCTCCACATAACTATTACTTCTGCTTCAGTTGTTCTTCATACAACTCCTCTCTCCTTCTGCTCCAATAACTGCCCCACCTTCATCCACCTGACTGCTCATTACTTAAGATAATTAGATGGTGGTACTTCATCCAGGAAGACTCCTCTGACCAACTCCCACAGGAAACAAGAGGATTGCTGTTCATGTGCCCCAAGCAGACGACACAAAATTATGCATTTGTCACTTTTTGGACCTTTCAAAGCCCAGATTTTCCTTATAAACATCTTCCTACTCACATCGCTTACGCTTATTTAACAAAAAATCTGACACCTAATAGGGGCTTGTAAATTATTTTAATGCAACAATACACTAAGTTGTTGATATATCATTTGATTTATACATTTAATGAATGCTCTTATAAACACATAAGAGGGGATTTTATTCACTCATTTTCATTATGCTAATTGTTTTAAAAATTTAAACTTTTTCTGTTTTGTTATTTCATCAAACTAGAAATAGTTATTAGTGCAACTTATTTTGTTATTTTTAAATTATTATTGCTGTGTATTTATTGAACACCAAAAGTTTACCAGTAGTTGTTTTCTTAAATATTCAAAATTTTCACTTCATCAGAAGTTGAATCTGTCCTAAAAAGCTCTTCTGGCCAGGTGTGGTGGCACAGGCCTATAATCCCGGCACTTGGGAGGTTGAGGCAGGAGGATCCTTATGAGTTTGAGGCCAGCGGGGGCTATAAAGTGAGCTTAAGGCCAGCCTGAATTGCGTGACAAGACCATGTCTCAAAAAGAAAGAAAAGAAATCTCTTCTAGTATTAAATAAGAATTGCATGTGTATTTTTAACCCAATTCTATATCTCTCCTACTTTATTCTTTATTATATATGCAAGGCATTATTTGTCAATTTACAAAGATCTTAGCAGAGTGGTAGGCCGCAGTTATTATATATACCCAGTGAACCAATAATCTCTCAAATATTGTGATGGTAATACACTGGTACAATAGCTGTAAGAGCAATTTGGCAACATATATGAAAATTTACACGCACACACAAACTCAATCCAGAAATTCCAAGCATGTGTTCTACTTACACAAGAACATACTAGTAGAGATGTATAATTATCTAAGTAAAAGTCAGTTGCAATTGTAAATATTCTACAGTTGATGACTGTGAAATTAATTATAAATCAGTAAAGATAAATGTACAAAAATGAGAAATTTCTATATACCCTAATTTTTAGTGACCTCCAAGGTATACCATAAAAATGAAAAACTCAAGTGAACACTGTATACATTGTGTTACTTTTTGTATTTTTAAAAATGGTGGTGGAAGGTAATATTACTGGCATATAGAAAATATCTTTGAAAGAATACACAACCATTTGATAGTATGGATTTTCTCCAAGGATGTAAACTGAGTAGTTAGGGAGAAATCAGAGTTTTGCAGTGTGCTTTTTTATATCTTTTGAAATTTAAATTGATTAAATATGTGATATATTTGAAAATAAAATAATTATTAATGATTTAATATCAACTTGATAATTATTATTAAATAATTACCATTATATGCTGAATATGTAAATTATATATTTCAAATGTATCATCAAACATCTTGAAAACATTAAAAAGTTTTTTATAATTTCCTTGAAATAAACAGAGTCAATTTGAACTGCTTGTATTACATTGAAAGAACCCATGTCACTATTCTGGACTTGGGGAATCCTGTAGACATAGAACTAAAGTGGAAGCATTTTTCTAGGACTGATGAAAGAAACTGTTTCATAGAGATATAGCTATCTTGCCTATCTTTATGCAAGTAGTTATAAAATTATAACTCTTCCAGTTCTTACTCTGTGTACTATTATAGAGATCTATTTCCATGCCATGGGTTAGAAAACTTACTTAACTACTTTTATAAATCAAAATAATGGGGTTAATTAATTTAGGTAAAAGGAATTATTATCCTGAATTGCAAAAAAAATCTTCTCTTTAATTTGGATATTGTTAATGGACAACTAGCAGATGTCTTATCTGGGTATTGAATGGTTTTAGACAATGAGAGTAAGCATATTTTAATCTGCCAATTTCGTTTACCTTTTATTTCTATTTTCCTGAAGTAATATTTCCAGAAAGATTTCTAAATTAACAAAAACTCAAATCCCTATCCTGTTTAACATTTCTATTTCTAACTTTCCATATACCAACACTACAGAGAAAGGAATAGTAAAAGCCGGAAGTTGGGTTCTGAAAATATCTGGCAAGGAAAGAATATAATGTGCAAATAACTTTTCTAATAATGATATGACAAGCCTATATCAAATTCTTTTCATATAATACTTGACTTAATTCTCACAGAACATTAGATCTCATGTGACAAGTTCTCATTTAACAAGGAAACTGTAATGTTAAGTAACCTCTGTACGTTTTCACAGATTTGTACTAGACATATAATCTATATATGGACATTTATAGGACTTAGTTGTATTTATGTCCTCCATATTATTATGAGAAATGTTTTGACTTGACCTTCTGCTTGATATTCAAAAATGTAATATGACTTGGAAGGAACAAATAGCAATGGTGTAATTTAGAGCCAATATGAAGCAAGCTTTCAAAAATGACTATTGAAATTTAATCCTACAGATTCTCTGCCCTTTGGAGTATGCAATGTATGAAATCATCCATGGAATTCAAGCGAATTCAGAATCTATTTGGAGAAGACAGTCAAATAAAATGAACCATTGTGTATAGTGTCTATAGAGCACAAAAAGCCTTTGACTGGATGGAAATAAGAGCAGGATTGGAAGCTCTGAGTAAGAAAGGAATTAAAGAAATACGCATTGGCACCATCAAATGCATCAGTTTTTTTTTTTTATTATCCTCTCTTCTAAAAAAAAAGTTCATTTTTGGTGTTCGTGGTAGTATTAGACTCCGAACAGAGCTACATTTTTCCAGTTTACTAGAAAAAATGTCAGGAAGCCCGGAAAGAAGCATTATATCAGTAGCATTTTATAAGGTAGCATTATTCATGGAATTATAATGATGAGAGGATGTTTTACGTTATGCTATTATAAATTAAAATTGCACAAAGCAATGACACATTTGTTATACTTTCCATCTGTGGCACTTGCCTCACTAGTTTCAGTTGTACCTATTTATTATGTTGTTATTTACATTCAAATGAAACCTGAGGAGAAATAAAAACAAGATTATCTTCATTCCTACTTGCTCCCTACTCTGAATGTGGGAGCAGATTCTCCACCTTCTTCAAATCATAAAAGGCCTGAGGATGTGGCTTAATTGTAGAGTGCTTGTCTAGATGTACAAGGCCACTGATTCAGTCTCCAGTACCACAAAAACAAACACACAGAGTGACATACATATGTGCTTCATATTAGCCTGTTAGCATGGTTTGCATGGCATGGGCCCCTCAAATGATTTCCAAAGATATATAGACAACTAAAATACATAAGAAAGCAAGCCAATGAGGCTTGCTAAAATGTCATATGAATATTAATGAGTAAAAATTTTTTTCATTTTTTAAAGTTTTTTTTATTTAAAGAGAAAAAACAAAAAACAACCAAACAAAACAGAAAAAGGGTAGCAACAATACAGAATTCCAAAGGCAAAAAATAAAAGAACCACAAGAACAACAACAAAACAAAAACCAAAACACTAAGAAATCACCACTTGTTAGGTTACATACTGTCATCATTGGAAATAGTTGTTCAAGTTACAAAATTAAAGCACACAAAGTAGACCTTCAAACAGTGAGACAATTAACAGTTCTGCTCAACAATCTAACAAAAACAGTAATGTGGTCAATCTATTTACACACTTAAACATACATGCAGTTATATCCTTTAGAGCACTTTCTTTTCCCCATATATATATTTTTTAATTTTATTTAAGGGGGTAAAATTAAACACAACAAACTAAAACAGAACGGGATATAAGAAAGCATAAATTTCAAAGCTATACAACCAGAGATCCTCACTATCTGTCATATTGTCTCTCGTTTTCTTCCAAATGGTTGTCCATATCTTTGCATATGGGGAGCTCATACTAAATACCATAGCCAATTTTTTTCACAAGATGTGTAGTTAACTGGCTCCCACTTGCTAGGGGGGGGACATGGGACAGGACGACATGAGATGTCTGATTCTCAGCCTGCCTACCAGCAGGATCACAGCCAACCCCCAGAGAGGGGAGGAGCTCCTTGTTCTCCCGGTACCCTGAGTCAACCACACGGTGCAGGTCCCTATGCACCAGGGTCTCTCTCCTTCAGGCTGCTGAAAGTCTGCCACACTCTCAGCCACCCCCCGAGAGGGAAGGAGTTCCCCATTCTCCCAGCACCCTGAGTCAACCTCACAGTGCAGGTCCTGACACACCAGGGTCTCTCTCCTTCAGGCCGCTGAAAGTTGGCCACACTCTCAGCCGCCCCCCAGAGAGGGGATGAGCTCTTTGCTCTCCCGGGCACCCCGAGTCAACCGCACGGTGCAGGTCCCGAGGCACCAGGGTGTCTCCCCTTTAGGCCCCCAAAGTCCGCCATACTCACCTGCTATTTCTTTCTGATGAATTGACCATTACATTTCCAAAGTTCTGAAATGGCCATCAGACCACAGAAAGAATTCTCTTTAGGCTCCTGTTTGAAACCAGCACCTACAGCAATCTGCTGGCCTTGCTTCAGGGCCAATTTTAAAGTTTCACTATCTTTGAGAGCTTTTGCTATTTTCTTGCTTCTTTCTTTCTTACTTTCAGAAGGCCACACAAACGTGACTTTGATATACCAGGCAGCAGAACTACCCATTCTGTGCAAAAATCCAACCAGCTACTCTGAAACTAGCTATTTTTACATATAATACTCCTACCAGTTTCTTAAGCATTACTGCAATTAAGTGGAAAGAATCAGATGCTTTGAGTTGGGAATAACAAGTTTCATATTTAAAACTAATTTCCTCATCCTATTTGGTAGATCCTTATATGCAATTGATTTGACTTGCATGTAAAAGTTCCTGAGAAACTTTTAGAGTAATACTTGGAAAAATAATAGCTAAAAAAGTGGTGATAATGATTTTATTCTTTACCATTCTACAGTATATCCTGCATGCTTATAGAGCAAAGCATTTGAAATAGTTAGGCTGGGCCTGAAAAAGCCAACATTTTTCACCTAATTCCAGTTTCAAATACTTTCTGTGAATACAGGTAATGATTTTTATTCATCTGAAATTACTGAAACAACAGTATACTTGTTTTCTGTACATCCAAGTATGTCATAGCCTTCATGCAGAGGAAATGTTTAGATATGATCCTGGAGCTGGAAATCATCATTCTCCACCCAAAATCATTGCATTTGTTTACTTGAACTGCCAGATAGAGCATCATGGATGGGATGGCTTAAAAAGCAGAAATGTATTTCCTTACAGTTCTGCAGACTATGATGACTAAACTCAAGATAGCAGCAGCTTGATATCTTCCAAAGTCTCTTCCTTCCTTAGCTTTAGATGACCAGTTCCTCTGGCATCTTTTCATGATCTTCCTTGTAGGGATCTAGTTGCTTGTTATAAGGATACCAATAGTATTGGACCAGAGCTCACATGACCTCATTTTACCTTATTGACCTCTTTAAAAGCCTTTTCTCAATATATGAAATATGTGTGGTATCTGCTTCAAGCAGAAATCAGACAACATTTGAAACATTTGAAAATGTTTGCTTTAACACAGTTCACTCTCTAGCAGGCAATGTGAATGTTTTTGAGGTAATAGACTTGTTCTCTTACATTTATTTTATTTTGAAGAGAAAAAGCTGAACAAAATAAAACAGAATAAAGTCAATCAGAACAAAATAATCAAAGCAATACAAGACTTCAAGATAATAGGGCATCAACAATGACTATCATAATGTCTCTTATTTTTTTCCAAATAGCTATTCATACCATCATACATAATAAAATCAAACAAAACAAAACAAAATAAAACCAATCAAAACAAAACAAGCAGTATTACAGGACTTCAAAACCAGATAATAGGAAATCAATAATGAGTATTATAATATATCTTATTTTCAAAATAGTTGTCCATACCATCAGACATGATAAAATCAAATAAAATAAGGCAGAATAAAACCAAACATAACAAAGCAATGAAAAAGTACACAAATTCAAAACAACATAATAGGAAATTAACAATGGTTACTACCTTCCATTTTTAGGTGTTTCCTCCCCTATCACTTTCACAATATCTATTGTACATTTTGGAACCCACCAAACTTCTTCAGTTTTTTATGCTAGGGAGATAACACAACGCTTGCCATTATGAGTCTGAACCATTTCACCCATGAGCATGATCTCAAATTGTGTCCATTTACCTACAAAAGCCTTGCGATTGCCCTTCTTTATAGCTGAGTAGCTTCCCATTACATAAAAATACCACATCTTTCCTACCCACTCTGTGATTGATGTGCAAGCTGGCCCTTCTTTCTTCTGATTTCCTGTCATATGAAACACTGTTTTCTTTCCTTTGACTTTCGGTATGTGAATTTCCTTTCCAGTTAAATGTGCTTCTTATAAACAGTATATTGATGGATCTTGTTTCTTGATCCATTCTCCCTGTGTTTCTTTTTTTGGTGAATTGAGGCCGTCTACAATAATGGTTGCAACCAGCATGTATTAGTTTGTTTCTGTCATGCTGTCCTCCTGCGGTTGGACCCTCATTTTCCTCCTCCATTCAATTGCCTGCCTTGTTTGGTGATCACCTCTGCTGCTGTTCCTAGGACCATGGTCATTTTTATCTCTCTGTAGAAGATCAGTGGCACTCTATGTAGAGTTGGTTTGGTGGTCATAAATTTCTTCAGTTGTTCTTTATCATGGAAGTATCAATTTGGAAAGATGGTTTTTCAGGGTACATCAATCTGGGTTGAAAGTTGTTTTTTCTCAGGATTTAAAACACTTCACTCCAAACTCTTCTTGATTTCATGGTTTGTGTTGCACTATTGATTCAAAAAATATTTGGCAATAAAACCAAACAGTAAGATTAGATATCTAAAGTGGCAATGTGATTCTGATGGATTTTCCTTTATAGGTGATCTTTTTTCCCTAACAGACTCTAATATTCTGTTTTTGTGCTCAATTTCTGGGATCTTAATTATTATGTTTCTGGGTGTAGATTTATTTTGCTTATGGTTAGTTGGAGTTTTATATTCCTTGCTTATCTGTATGCCAGGTCCTTTTCCCATGTTGGGGAAGTTTTTTGCTAATTCTTCTGTAAATAATCTTTTTATATCATTTGCATTGATCTCTACCTTTTCACTGACACCTATCACTCTTAAATTATTATTCTTTGTGTCATCTTGCAGCCATTGAATTGTTATTTCCTGGTTCCTTGTTATTTTTAAGAGAACTTTCCTTTCACAGTCACTAGCTGCAATCCTATCTTTAAGATCAGAAAATCTATCTTCAGTCTCTTTCAAGTGATTTTTGTCAGCTTTTGATCAAGTTTTTGATTTCCTAGATATCTCTTTGAATGAATGTAATTGCTTCCTACATTGTTCATTCAAAATTTCTATCATTTTCCTACACTGCTCTTTTTTTTATCTATGCTCAGCAATTCTTTCATTATGTTTGTGATTTCTTCTTTTACCTGAGATATTATTTCTGATCTGATTATTTTTACAGCCTTGTAAGTTGTTTCTTTACTTCAGTTTATGATTTTAGAGATTTCAGGTGTGTGACTTTCATTTTCTTCCATGTCTATATCTCTGAGACTTATTCTGTGTGGGTTGGAGGTCTGAAATTGTCTTTTGTTCCTTCATCTTGACATTTTCCTGGGTTGCCCTGACAACCTTGTTGTGGGATTCCAGGCACTTCCCACATTGGCTACCCCTCTACAGTGTAAGGGAATAGCACAGGTACCTGAGTTGCTCTGAACCCAGGTTCCTGGGGAGGCAGTGGAGCCTGAGACAGGCCTCTCTAGATCCTTACAGCTGCATTGAGTCTTCCCAAATGGCCATGGGTGCACGGTGGTGGGGCTACTTCTTCTCTTGCCTGTGTGGCTACACTAGGACTCCCCTGATGGTGGCAGTTGCACAGAGCCATGCTTGTCTGGATTTTCCCAACCTGCACTGGTTGTCTGCAGGAGGCAAACATCTCCAATGGCGTCCTGTGAGTACACAGGGCATATCTGACTGCTTCCTCCTACCCTGAGGGATGCAAGCACCCAATGGTGGCAGGCCCACAGGGGCAGTTCTGGCTGTTTCTCCCTGCGTGCACTGGTTACCTGAGGGAAGCAAAAACCCAGATGGTAACAGGCACGCAAGAGCAGGTCTGGTTGTTTCTTCCTGTCTGTGATGGCTGCCAACCAGAAGCAAATAGACCAATAGCCTGTTCTTTTGTGTTTATTCCAGCTCATTTTCAAGGTCGGTGGAATACAATTTTGAGAGAGCAATAAGGTGTTAAGTGTCTGGAACTTCATCATTATTTACTTTTGCCGTGTTTCTGAGCACCTGTGGAACCCTCTCCTTTGAGGAATATAAAGCTGCACTGACAGCTGTAGCTTTGAAAGACACATGCATGGTATCCAGTCTATGTTTGTTTAACAAAAATTAGGTGAACAAACAAATTAATTGGCCAACTGGCCTAGTTTTCTAAGATAATGTCTTTAATGAAACCTCATGTTGCAGCCAAGGTGTCATGGAAAGGACTTGAGCTAGGACAGCATAGAAAGATGCTGCTTTGCAGTCAGGGTTTACACGACAGGTTTTGAGAATTTGGAACCTCCTACTCGACCAGGAATCAGACTGAACTGTCATTTTCCGTAGCCAGACAACAGGAAAGGTTGAGCAGCCCAAAAGATTCAATCAACTTCTCTTTGATCCACTCCTTTAAAAGTTAAACATCAGTTATATCCTTATAGATAAACAGTGCCACTGTATCCACTTTAATATCTAATCTTAGTGTTTGATTTTATAACCAAGCATATTTTTGGATCAACGGTTACTCTGACATCTCTTCTTTAATAACGTGCCTTTCATGCACCCAGCAGGCCTTTCAGATAAGGCTTATAATCAGTCACGTGTGCTGAGAGTAGATACCACATCCTTTGTGGGAGTTTTCAAACGTAATAGGGTCCTGTCACTATTTTAAAGAAATCAGAGCTCCTCCCTCCATGGCGTGGGAAGGTTGGCATATCTGTTCCTTTAAAAGTTGGGAAAAGGCTTAATAATTATCACTGAAAACATTATACAGTAAAAAAGAACTTGTTTTTCAATATACAAAAAATTATTAGCACTTTGCTTTTGTGTTATTGTTCTATTCTGGATAGCTCAAGTTATCTGCAGCCATATTTCAATCAACACTACATTAAAACATTTTGATTCTAGTTAACATTAGAGTGGGAGGCTGAGGTAGGAGGATTCTTGTGAGTTTGAAGCCAGTTTTGGCTACATTGTGAGTTTAAGACCACCTTGAACTATATAGCAGGACCTTGTAACAAAAAAAATAAATAAACCTAAAAAAGCACTTTTTTTTCCCATGAAACTACCATTGACCATCTCTGGCTGTAAAAGATTTTTTGTTCTCCTTTGTAAAGAAAATTGTTCTTTATCTATAGCTAATTTTTTTTCTTGTGAATATAATTATGTGCTTAAATATGTACTTTTACTTAAAGATAAATGGACAAAATGCTCCAACGTACCTTCAGGAAGGGGTATTTCAAGAGAGCCTTGTTTGGAAATACCATTTTTTTGTGGCCTTATAAAAGTCACATAATAGCTTGATTCTGGAGAGTAACCTATCTTCATTTCTGTTCACGTGCTTTTATCCAAAGCCATAACAGAAGTGAAAATTAAGATAACCTAACTGGAAGGCCAGGAGAAATCAGCACAGATTATGAATATAATAGTGATGAACTATCTTGACTCAACCAGACTTCTTCCTAGTATTGAGCTCTAGATTGTATAGTTTCTGTTGATTCCATGTGATGTTGTATCACGCTGAGATAAATCCTCTAAAACAGCCAGGATGGTTTATGATAGCTGCTCAGTCTTTCCATTGCTTTACTCCCCTTGTACATTTTCTCTTTTTGGCCTTTATTCACCTAGACTATCACAGTAGAATCTTGAGTATGTTTGCTTCTTTAGCCTTTCCAAACATTTTTAATGTGTGTTATCCCATTTGATAGCAACAATCATCCTCCTAACTATCCTCATTTCACAAATAAATAGACACAATGAATTTGTGGTAAGCAGATGCATGTGAGAGATGCTTTCTATGATGTTTTCCCACTCTGTCATAGTCTCTCTGTACTCCATCGCCACAGAACAGCTTGTTTTATCTCCAGCTCTCCCCTAATGCAGTTCCATTTCATTAGCAATGTTGAATCTATGCTTTCCATAAATAAGGAATTACTAAAGATTCGACCAGTTTACAGTTAGAAGCACAGCCTCAGGTAAGACATTTAGGGATATAAAGTCAAAATCCATGTCTAAAGTAATAGTCAATCTATTACAACTTGCAATTACTGTTTATTTGCCTCTTCCCTTTCCTCTTCTTCTAGTCCTCATGATGTCTGAAAATACTGGATTGGATCATAGCAGCAACCTACTAGCTCCTTCTTCTACTCTCATATAATAACTGTAGCACTTACCCTAGAATCCTACTGAAAAAATTAAATCAAATAATAAATTTAAAATTCATAGCATAGTCCCTGGCATAGTATAAGGCATGTGTTTGTTAACTAGTGTTTTACTGCAAAGTATATTGCATATGGTTATTTGAGATTTTGGTTTTGTTAATAACAGTTACCCATGGAAGGGAGGGGAATGAGAGAAAAATTAAGAGATATTCTGTACTGGCACAAATTCCCTATGCTGAAGGTTATTGTTATGTAAGTCAAAAGTTTGCCAATAAAATTAGTTAAAAAATAATAACTACCAACTCTTAAGTTTCTCTAAAGGAAATCTCAGTATGTGTGTATCTAAATTTCTGGTTCTCTGCCTATGTAAGGTAAATCTCACAAGTTAACATTTAATACTTCTATATACCCTTATATTAGTGCTCAACCAGGAATAATTTTGGAGGGCCAGAAATATTTGGAGACATTTTCATCATCACGACTGGGAAATGCTATTTGCATCTAGTAGGTCAAAACCAGGAATATGTATAAGAATTCTGGAATGCACAAGACAGCCATCATAATAAAGGGTTACTCAACACCCAATGTCCATAGTGTTACACTCTCAAGGAAGTTTCCTCTGACAGAAAAGCGAAAAGTACAAGGATATTGTTACTGCTAGTAGTTTTGTTAGAAAATGCTTATCAAATTCTACGCATTTATAATGATCCGTATTAACACCAGGATAGAGCTGTGGTTAGTTATTATTGCAAATTGGTTGTATTCACAAGAAGGTATATTATTTGGACATAACCACATGTTTAGATAAACCACGGTGATCAGGAAAAATATGCCTTGATACATTCTGGTTTCCAAAAACTTTACCTTGGCTGATTGTGAAAAATATAAAAGCCAGCCACCATATTCCAAAAAACTCATTCCAACTGCCATATTGTTTACTTGACTACAAGTTATTATTTTTAAGTGAAAACTATGTAAGTAACTATGTTTTAGGAATTTTGGTTTAAGTAACATAAGTTGATGTTGGTATTATACTGTGCAGTATTTTAAGTGGTCGTGATCAAGTGGTTTTTATTGACTGAATAATTTTCTCTTGCATACATGGAAATACTCTATTTTCACCTTCATTAGAATCATCTTGTGTGTAATGAAGGTGACTGATATCACTGGAATCATCCTTTTGTTAGGCAAGTATTTGTTGTTATTGCTGTTGGTTTCCTGCTTCAGATAAAATCATTTTTAACCCATTGAACACTTTCCTTTGGCAACCTTGAACCTATGCACCAAAATGGCATATTATGTTGGACTGTTCTGATAAATCTCTGACTGTGGTAGTTTTGTGTATATGAGTGTGCATGTGTGTTTAGGTTTCCACTTAAAGGTGCAGTGCCAAAGCTGCAGTACTTACACATTTTCTAAATGTGTTTTAAGCAATAAGTTGTACAACATTTTTAGAACATGTGTTAAGCTATTTCTCTAAGAATGAAGCTCTTAACAAAACATAAGCACTCTGCATGAGATCTTAGCAGCAAAGTGCTTAAAAGATAAAGTAAGAATTGGTACCATGGGAAGAACACCAGCTGTAGAGCGCACAGGTCCATTATGAGAAGTATGGTAGTGGGTAGGGAGAAAATGATTTAATCAGGAGTAAAACCAATTTTATTATAAGGGCACGCAGGGGGTGTGGCACCATAGTGAGAGGGACATTTCAAAATATCTGACAGATTTCAACAATGTGAAAACCCGTTCTTTAAAGTGACAGTGAACCCCATCAGGTCCCTCTTTTTGATGCTATTGTTAACAGTTGACTGTTTAAAGCTGGCCTGCTAAGATGCTGTCGGTCTATTTCAATAGTGTGTAGCCAAATAAAAGACTAATTGTTGAAATATAATCAATCAAAAATGATTGCAGGGCAGCGAGAAGGTCTCCTCTGCTGATTTTGTTGTGGGTCGTATTATTGTGTTATGACGGAGGTAGGATTGAAGATTGAAAGAAAGAAGAAAATAGCCCATCTGAGATAAACAGATTCGCCTCATTCCTCTTTTGCTTCTTTTTGTTTCAAACATACTATTGAACAGAAACATTTCTTACTAGCCCTGGAACTAACAGTCCATTAGAAAAAAAAAAAGTTCTGATCGAGATGGGGGTTAATATTTTTTAAAAGATATGATCACTATTAACAAAACAGCTCATGCAGAGAATCCCTACAGTGACAATTCTCAGCTTTTCTGATATTTTTTGGTGTAAAATGCTCCTTAGTATTAAAAAAACTGACACTGATGGAACATGTGACTGTCAGCTCAAGACTTCAATAAAGAAAAAAAAGTCCAATTGACCAAATACCTGTTAGGTTGAATTCTCATTTAACTCCCAGATTGTCTAAAATGAGTAACTCATTTCTTTAAGCCCATTTGGAAAGACAAATCCTATGATTAAAGCAATACTTTCATGTCCTGCTCTTTTAATTGTGTGTAAAACTATAAATGTCAGACATGAATATATCCATTTCTTGGTTAAAAATGCTTCCAGACTTTCATATTGATGGTGAGATGGAAGATAATAATTGCCCTGCACACTGTATTTCTACTGAAACCTTCATTTTGGCAATGACTTTGTTTAGTATTTCAAATCACTCCGGTTTCTTAAGCAAACATTTCTGTTGTTTCTAAAGAGTTGGTAAGCACTCGTGGTTTGTCTTCAGTGTGTTATCATTTTTGACAGCTTTGCATAGTCTACGTAGGCCAACAGGGGTCTGTCTAATATTGTTGCTGGGCACATTTTCCTCAGTGAGATGAAAACTGAAAAAAAAGATATTTTTGAAGCAGTATGAAGGAATTAATATCTTTTCTCACTCAGTATTCTGTTCCTTGCTGACTTTATATTCAGGCAAAAAAGGAAAAAAAGTGTTACCCATTATTCCCTTGTACACAGCAAGGCTAACACATGTAAAGCAATAACTCATTTTCTATTGCCATGTTTAGCATATGTCTCCTGTTGGCTCAGCAAGGCCTTTAGGCCGGTCCCTTGAGCCGGCCATCATTGGCAACTCTTAGCCCCTCGGCCTCAAAACCAAATAGCTTTGAATCATGTTGTGCTGTGATGCTAATTTTCATACTGATGCATTATGGGAATAAATGTATCTGACATACTGTGTCAATGGCACTGTCTCTTTGTGTCTCTTGCTTTTTTGTTAGCTGCATTCCTACAGATGGTATTCCATTGAAAATATTCCCTTCCTGCGGAAAAAGGGGGGAAAAAACAACCATGCACAGCACCAAACCTCTAGGTGCAGAAGGCTGTTAACGGATGCTGATGATAGTAGGCAAACATTAACATAATAATTAGTGTCTTGTAATTGTTTCATTAAAACCAGTTGTTCCATTTCTCCTCGTGTTTTCCCAGAAGAGAAGCTGAATTTGGACGACAGCCAGTGGGAGGACATCCACGTTGTCACCGGAGCACTGAAGATGTTTTTCCGGGAGCTGCCTGAGCCGCTCTTCCCTTACAGCTTCTTTGAGCCCTTTGTGGAGGCGATCAGTAAGTACCTCGCAGACAGGAGCAGTCGGTATGATAACGTGCCATTGCAGAGTTATTAAGTAACTAATAATGATGATAGTAACAATCACAGAGAACAGATAATATTTCCAAAGCTCTATATCTGTCATTTTAGTTTTTGTGGCTTTGATGGCTTGTTTTGTTTCTGGTCATGCAATATGATGTTTCTTTAAAAAGATTATGCAGAACAGAAAAGATAGCATCATACTTAAGCTTCCACCAATGAAAATAGCTTCTAGAATCTGTGTTATAGGGGTCACCTTTTATAACCCAAGATCTTGTCTTTATACTTTAAGAACTGCAATGAGTTTAAAGACAAAAGAGTCTTCAAAAGGGAACCTAAGTCAATTAAATATTACATTTCATTGCATATATGTAACATCATCAAAATGGAGGCATCATGCTCTCTTTGCTCACTCGCTCTTTGCCCACTAACACTATGAAATGGCTACAATTTACTTATTGGTGTGGATATCAAATCAACTGGGGGCGTTTATGAGACGTAAGTTTATGGGAAGATGAGTTATGGCACTTACTAGCCAGTGGTACCTCCGTGTAGGTTCTTTTTCTGTTATTTTATCACGTAAAACAGACACACGTAACTAAAAATAAATGAATAAGTAAATGAGTGAATAAATCTTTTCCAAATGTAAGAACACTTCTGCTATGGATAGTTACACAATCAAGTACTCATCCATCTCTAAATTTAATATCTTTACATTTTACTATAACTGTGACAGTTTAGCAAAAGTTTCCTGGAAAGCAAGCTGATATAAGAAGGAAAGAGGAAGAAAGAAGAAAGAAAGGTAAAATTAAAAAGCTTGCAAGCCTGGCGGGAGCTTAATTAAAGTCCCAAGGAGAAAAATCTCCAAGAAAAATGCTCCACTTAGGAGGTCTGATCTTGGATGGCTGTGTATGCAGGGTTCCCATTAGTAGGAGTAGGAATTTGGGGGGAGGAATCCATGTTGGAGAACAGCCTCAATGTCCTTCTATTCTGTTTTTCATTCGTAAACGTCTTCACTCTTGTTTAAAGCTCTGGCAAAGTGAAATCAAGAGGAATAAAGAAGAGTGTTTTTTCCCATGGTCTTTCTCTTACTGCCCGCTCACTAGCTCAGATTTGGTTGTTGCTGCCTCTGTTGTTGTTTAATGTAGTAACAGTAATCTCATGGATATAAAGTGAGGCTAGACTCTTGTGCCTTGTGATGACTTCTCATTTCATGAACACGTCATGCTTCTCCAGGAGATCAGTATCTTATAGTTCCCAGGTTCTCTCAACTTCATTCAAAAGGGGGCAATAAAAGAAAGAAAAAAGAAAAAAAACAGGCATGTATTTCCATAATAGCTTTCTTACATTCTATCTTGCCACATGCAAGCCCATGAGACCATTCACAATACGAGGCCGCATCCTACTAGGAAATTAGAGGGATTTGCATTCAGACATCTATCCTTTACTTTTTGAGACAGAGTCTCAGTAAGTGGCTAAGTTGCTCAGGTTAGGTTCAAACTTGTTATCTTCCTCAGCCTCTCAGACTGCTGGGATTGCAGATGTATGCCATCATACCCAACTTCAAACCTATCTTTGATTGTGAACTGTTGGTGATATACATGTCAGATCATGAACTCCATACTGTCAAGTGATGATTATCTCATTTGCAAACATACATACATAAGCAGATTTGGGTCTCTGATATAGGATAGCTAGCGTTTAAGTTTGCTTTAGTTCATCTAATTCCAAAGAGATTCAGCAAGTCATTCCATCAGTTTGAGTATAAAAAGCAAGCCTTCCTAACTCATTTGAGGGTAGCTCCTTTGCATTTCTATAAATAACAGGATGCTTTGTGAAATATCTTAGCCTTAACTCCAAATTGATCAAAATTTCAGAGACACAGGAATGGTCAGAACTTAACAGAACAGAAGTGGGGAAGGCGGCACACTCTTGGGATCAATGGCTTTGGCAAGGGCTTCATCCAGCACCTAAACATAGATTATGGTGAGAATGAATGAAACAATGCTAAAGAAAGTTTTTAGAAAATGTAATATGATAAACAGATACTAACAGTATTTATCCAGGTAATCTGTGCTTGAGAAAGCAATCTAAAAGAGAAGGCAAGAGAGCTTTTCCTTCACTGTTGAAGGCAAGGAGAAACAGGGCTATGATATGAATGCTTGTATCCCACCAAAATTTATATGTTGAAATACTAACCTTCAAAAAGATGGTATAGGAAAGTTTGTGCCTTTGAAAAATGACTAAAAACTGAGGATAGAGTGCTTGTGACAAGATTAGTGTCCTTATAAAAAAAACTCACGAGGAGTATTTCAACTCACTCTGTGAAGAGACAAACTAAAGTTGCCATCTGTGGATCCTCACCAGGCACTGAATCTGTGGGTGCTTTGGTCTTGAATTTTCCAGCCTCTGCAGCTGTGATACATAAATTTCTGTTGTTTACAAACTATCCAGTTGTGGTATTTTTTTTATAGCAGACCAAATGGACTAAAACACTCAGCAACCTTGCATTAACAAAGTTGGAATAGTAGATTATCATTCATTTTTAATAGTTAAAGTGAAGGGATTAAATAATAGGGTAATGTGGCTGAGAAAGATGTTATAATGTTGGGTAAGGATATATGTTGACCAGTCCACATATTGTTTGCATAACCTTGAAGCTAGTTCTTGTCTTCTGAACACAAGACAAAATCTAGTTTGCAATTCATATTTACATACCCTTAAGCAATGGAAGAATAGTCATCTAAATCTTTTGCAAGGTAGAAATTGCATCAAAGATACTTTTAGTGCATTGGATACCACTTGAACTAAAAAAAGAAAAACTCAAAAACTTTAGATTTGACATCTTTATTAATTAAACTGTTACTTAAAAGGTACATAGAAAGTAAAACTGCTTAACAACTTCTTTTTTTCCCCAACTATGTATATTTTTGATTCTACAGCTAGTCTTGCATAGAGTGCTTTTGGCATTTATTTTTTGAACTATTATTTTCTTATTACTCTGTCATAAGGAGTTAAAATTGATGGACTTTTGACACATTTCTGCCTCTTTTTTATTTTCACTAATGAAAATCTTAGAACATAACAGAAAAAAATGAAAGATACATGATGAAGTTGTCAAGAAATGTCTTCTTTCTAGAAAACAAGCTTGTATCTTTCGAGCTTGTGAAACTGCCTATTTACTAAAGAGATTGTTAAAATTTCAACACAAAAAATACACGTCTATTTTCTTGATTGAAAAACTGAAATAGACTATCATGGAACAAGGTACCAGGCAAGCACAGAACACATTTTTCCCCTAAATACATTTTTCCCCTAGTGGCAGTAACTCCAATATTCATAACCAAAACTACATCAATAAGCAATACAGGTACTGACTTGCAAGATTTGTGGGTGGGAAAAATCCATGTGACAGCTTTCCTGCATTTTTCTCTGATCCTAGGCATGATATGTTTTACCATCCCTTTATGGTTTGGGGTTCCTCATTTGGGAATCACAGGAACACTAGCTTAATGTTTTCTTGCCACTTCTAACAATTGTGACACAATCCTTATCTATAGTATTAAAAGAATTGAAAGTCATGCACTCAACTAGGCTTTCTCGAACTCTGAAAATTTGCAACATTCCATCGATTCCGGTTTCAAATAAATATAAATCTGATATAAAGAGGAAATAATGTACTAAAACTTTCAAAATTTTTAAGGACATTTATATCTGGGAGGATCACTGCACGTGATTGTCATAGCTTACATTAATACTTCTAAAATCTACACAGTGAGAAGTTCACCAAATGCACCCATAAACTTTGGCTGTATAGGAATAAGGGTAAACCAGTTAGCTAATTCACAGATGCACAACTACACGTCGTGGGTCTGGGCCTCAGTGTCCTCAGATCTTTGCTCTCCCTACCATGCTCTGAACCATAGGAAGATTGATGCTGATCAGCTGTTTTTTACAGGGCCCTTGAAGGGATGACTTCTCACTGTGGCTGCAAGCAGCTAGCAAGAGAGGGAGGAGGAGGCAAAGTAACACCTGGTTTATTAGCTTATTCTTTACCCCTTGCTCTTGCCCACCCATTTGCCTCAGGTAGTTTTTCTGCCACAGACTCCACCTCCTCCACAGCTTCAGCTTTGCCTTGACAGGCCACTGTGGGTTAGCTTTCATCTAGCATATGGACTGTGCCTTCTTTCCCCCTCAGCACTGGACTAGGTAGTGGCTTCCGGCTGTGGTTAAATTCTTAGTTTCCTCACCCTTAGCTTCGTCACCATGTAGGTAAACAGTTCTCTGCATCAAATAAATTCCCTGTGATGGTTAACCCTGATTGTCGACTTGATTGGCTTGGGAGCCGCCACAGGTGGCAGTGAAGCACACTTCCATGTATGCCTGAATAGGCTACGGAGACAGGGATGCAGTGTCTCTATCTGATCCCTGTCTCTTCCTCCCTGGCAGTGTTTCTCTGCTCTTTCTCCCACCTGCAATAAATTAAATAGCTTTTCTCCTCCACACCCTCCCACTTTGATGTTTTTGCCTTGGAACCAGTGGATCATGAACCTAATCTCTTGAAGCCATGAGCCATGTTAAACCTCTTCTCCTTTAAGTTGTAATACATTCCAGCAGCAGAAAAGTAGCTGATACATTCTCTGTTGATAGAAATGCTTAAAATGATTCGTTATTTGGTTAAACATGAACAAAATACCGCACCTTTCAATGTCACAGTTTACGTGTGGTAACATTATTTCTCTTTTCTCTTTCGCTAATCTCTAAAACGCAATTTATGAAAGCTGAACACTTTTATTTGGCCCCTAATTGAGAGATGTAAAGTAGGAATGTGAATTAGATGCAAAGTAAGAAAGTAAATAGACAAAACGGGGTTTTACATCCAACTGGTATGCTTTGCATCTAAGGAGGAAATTTTATTTGTAGGACAAGCAATTAATGACCACTTGTGTTATTTGTATTACTTTTAATTCTCATTATATGTGTAAAAGTCATTATTACATATTCCAAAAAGAGTGAACAGAAGGCATTTACTTTCTAAAATAGTTTCTTTTTGGATCAAAAACAAAAAATAGTATCATAAAAACCTGCAATTGCCATAGTGATCCCCTTTCAGATAATCATTGGGGTAAGAAAGCACCAGATTTTGTCTTATATTTCAGAATCTAAATACTATAGTTATTGATCTGAAATTCTATATTTGAGGTCAGTGCAATTGGGTCACCTACAGGTTGTTTTGTAGGGATTTGACCCACTGACTGCAAGGACTTAATTTCCTGAAAATGACTTGTGCTGGAGGCATTATTTGTACTGTAAATGTGAACTCAATAGAAAAACACAGCTATAGAGTTTTATGATGGGTGGTGCAATCTTGTGGCTAGAGGCCTGCAGGGCGTCTGGAGATTTTTAGTAGAGTTAAATCCTAAGAAATGTACTACGTTTATCTGTATTCCCCATCTTTTTTTTTTTTTCATTTTGATACCTCTACAGCTCCAAAGAAAAGAGAACGATCAGTGTCTTTTCTGTTTTAATATCTGTATTTCCCAAAGTTTCTGGGAAAGTAAAAGAGAGGAGAAAAACACATTGATACTCCTGGTGATTACCTCATTTCATCTTCAAACTAATAAAACATGAAATGCTGAAGAATTAAGAGTGATTATGTGAAAAATAATTCTAATTCAAATTTAGTACTAGAATTAATTAAGATAAATTTGTCTTTATTGACAGTAGGTACTCAATAAGTGATTTTAAAAGTAATAAATATTTTAGAAGAGTCCCAAATTCATAACTCAAAAAATTAGACTTAGTATTCAGTTTCAGCCTTTACACAAATAACTTTCTGTCTTTTTTCATTGTCTTGAGGAATAAGTACCCATGGCCAAATATCTGTTATATCACTCTATGTAAGACCTATGTGTCCCTAAGTCATTCTATAAGAACACAATCAATTCAATCTTCTTTTTTCTTGATCTGATTTTTAGAAACAAATTAAATATTACAGATTTTAGGACTGGAGCTTTAGGTCAAAAATAAGGTAGAACTTTCCAAGACTGAGCAATGTTTCACTGTTTATTACTAGATATTAATGCATTGACAAATTAAGTGTTGCCTTCTGTAAGTGTATTTCTCTAAGTATTAACATTTTACTCTACTACCTTTGCAATCAGTTGCTCATCTAGCCCCTTTTGAAATTCATTTAAATATGAACCATGTTATTTCCTATTTCATGAGTTAACTACTTCATATTTAATTTTATTAGTGATATATTTTTTTACTTAATCACATTACAATATGCAAAAGTAATCTCACAGAGAAGTTTATAGTGGAAAATAAAAGAATAGATCTAATTACTTTACATCCTTAGACCTCCTCTTAAAAGGAATCCTTATTCAACCCTATCAATGTTTCTTTTTCTTAGCACTTATATTCATGACTCTAGATATCATTTCTACTTTTGATGATCTCTTTAATTATCTTATATGAATATTAATGCATTCTATTTCAGTCCCAATATTTTATTGCTGTATTTATATTTGAATGTTAAATAATATAATTTATGCCTTGTTTCATCAAAATTAAGCAATGTCTGCTAACTCTTCCCATTATAATGTGAGAATATTCTTCTTCTACCTGTTCTTTCATTTCTCTTCTCTTTTTCTCATTGGTCATTAACTCCTTTTCCTTTTAATTGTTGTTGTATGTCTTCAGTAATTTGTCCAACTAGAAAAATAACCTACAATGCATCTATTTGTATTGTTATGACTATGGAGGCATTGTTCATGGCCTATCCCAGTGGTTTTGCAAAGATCTCTTCTCTAGAGTCTGCCGTCTCAACTGCTTCACTCTTGAAAGAATGTACCTCACAAGGTTAAATATAATCTAATTTTGTTACTTTTCAAAAGTTGCTTAAACTCTTGGCTCCATTTGATCTTCTTTGCAGTTGAATTATGGCTTTCTTGAGTAGATTTTTTAAAAAATCATCTTGCCTGGAATTTGTGATCACCCCCCCCCGGCTTTTTTATTATCTTTCTTTCTTTTTTGAGCATTTTGCCTGTCTTTTTTCTGACACTTAATTCTATAGTCATATTTTCCCTAGACATTTCCTTCTAGAGCCATTTGTCTTTCTCATTCTTGGTAGAATATTTGCTTCCTGAACTTCTGAGAACTTAGCCTGGGACTTTTCTACATTTTTGAGTTAGAGCCACTGTTTTCTAGATGACATGTATATTAGTTTCCTTTGGCTGCCGTAGCAAATTATCATGAACTCAGTGGTTTAAAATAATACTAACTTATCCTGCAGAACTTATCCTGTAGAACAAAAATCTAACACATGACTTAGTAGACCTAAAATCACTGTTGGCAGGGCTGCACTATTTTCTGGACACCCTAAAGGAGAAATTATTTACTTGTCCTTTCCAGAGTCTAGATACTGCCTGCATTCTCAGAATAGTGGAATCCTTCCTCCTCCTTCACAGCCATCAGTGGAAACTCAAGGCAAACTCTTCTCTTGCCATATCAATTTGATCTCCTCCATAATTATATCTCTCTCTGAAATCTTTCAACTATCATCTTCTACCTTTGAGGATGTTTGTGATTACATTGGACTCACTTGGGTAGTCCAGGATAATGACCCTATCTCAAGATCCTTACCCTCATCACATTTATGAAGTCCTATTTTCAATATACAGTAACATAGTCATAGGCTTCAAGGACTAAGGCATGGACATCTTTGAAGACTCATTTCTCTGCCTGCCACACGTGATGGTTCTCATAGGTTATATGAGTAGCACATATTACCGTTCTGAGTCACAAATGCTAATACTCATCCATCCATTTTCATCTGCCTTCTCTCAAATCAAAACAATAGTGAAAGCTAAGATAACTGAGAAACTATCAATCTCATGCATTTATATACCACATGTGTTACTTCTTTTGGGTAAACGATAGGCTTACAGATTTGACTCAAATGTGGGTCACCTCTCATTTATTGCAGGACTGATCATTTCATTCTGGTGACTTTCTTCCTCAGCTCTTGCACTCATGTTAGAACAGGTGAGTTTTCACTTTTGAATTTTCAACTTGTATTTTCCAAATGTACCATTTATATACAAAAATATGATTTTTCTTCTTCTACTTTAAGCAATATTGTATATATTTTCCATCATGAAAATAAAAGCAAAGTTTACTCCTTGTTCAAAACAACCTTATGTTTTCAATGCCCTCCCTTTTTTCATCTTTTCAGTTTCTCTAAGTAAATACTATGTGTATATATAGTGTTTACGATGCATCATGTTTTTATTTATATTGTGTTTATTTTACATATAGATATGTATGTATGTACATTCTGTGTATATATGTGCATATATATGTGTATATATATATATATATATATATATATATATATATATATATATTTGTGTGTGTATCATTACTTAGAGATTAGGCAAGCCAGTGATAAATTACGGTCATAATGCTACATCCAAGTCTTCCATTTGTAGGCTACAGTCATCTATGCATTTGAAGACTATAGTTTTAAAGCTCAATTTTTGTAAAAACTGATTACTTTCTCATTAATAGCACAAATTGTGAGAAACAGCATCCACTACACCTGATGAGCAGTATTAAAATTCAAGCAATTTATCCCCAAAAGTAAATTGTCACCTATGTCTAACCCTTAAACACAACTGGTACATCTGCAGTTAGATCAGGCAACCATCCTAGGTAAAAGAAATTTAAATGAAAGATATTTACCTATGGCAGGAAGTATAAATTATACATTCTTATAGCTTTTTTCCTATGCACATCATGCAATTTTTTCCTGTAAAGTATATTTTCAATAATATAGTTGGGGGGAGTAATCTTTGCAAATATTTTCTTTACACTTGGTTTTATTTTGTCCTTTGGTCAGACTTTTTCTAATGTACATTAGTTCTGTGATGACACTGTTTGGAAGAAAAAGCATTGGACCAAAAACCTTTGCTAAACATGAAAGCATAATAGTGACAAATTACCTTAAAACCACAGAAAGTAAAAAAGCAGGGCTTAAAGGTTTACTAAAAAGAAACCAAAGTTGTAAAAGTAACATAATATAAAAATATCCTCTACTGCACAATTTCAAGGAAAGCTGAAGTTGAAATAAAGGTAGAGTTTACAGAAATTCCTTTCGAAAGTTTCTATTTCAAATTAACATTCTCACGTGGTTGATGGGCTTTCCGTTGTGGTTACTTTTTAATCTCTCTCCCTCGCCCTCCTCATCTCCCTCCCCCTCTTTCTCTCCCTGCCCCTGCCTCTTCTCTCCTCATCCTTTTGCCCTCCCCTCTCTCTCCCTCTCCCTTTGTCTTCCTGTCTCTCTCTGTCTCCCTCCCTTTTACTGTGTGTATGTGTGTGTATTAGTAAACTGGAAATTTTATGGCTGATGCCTAGCCTGTCTCTTAACTCATTCTAATTATATTCATAATTAAATTGTAGAAAAAAATAGTTGACTAGAGCCAAATGGCTTACACAGGTGTCTTTTTGTAGAAATGGTTTAGTGCTAGATAATAAACAACTGGACCTCCATCTACTTAATTTGGCTTAATGAAAAGTCCTTTATAAGTAAAACTACATGATAACTCAGAATTAAAATGAGGCAGTGACTCTGAAATTAATTGAGTAGTAAGTTATTGGCTCCATTAAAAAATGTGGCTCTTGTCTTTTTGCTTTTTCCTTAAAACTTTTATTTTACTTGTACTCTTTTCTTCCATATCCTTATGAGGTCACTTGTTCAAAGCAATAAATGTTGCAAGCTGAGCAATCATCCAGGCAGCCCCCACGAGTCAGCTTCTGAGCATCCCTACGCCTAATAAATGACTATAATTTTTAAAACTAGTTGATAAAATGCAAATTTCTTCTCAATACATTAATAGGAAACAGTTATCTTGACCCATTTTTCTAATGGTGAATTTGAGTGGTAGTTTTCACTGACTCAATAGGTGCTCAGTGAGAGTTTGTGGCCTTTCATCCTACACTGAGACTCCTGATTGGTTCATACCATGCTGTGATCACCACCACTGGGCCTTCCAAACCATCTTCTGCCCATTCAACCCCAACTCTGACAATGACCCATCTCTAGGAAATGGCCTCTCCTACGTTCCACACTAACTTGTGTCTTACATATGCCAGTCTAGTTCTAGTTATATAGAGAGATAAGCTAATGTTATTCACTCCACTTATTTCTGAAGCAAAGCCAAATGACCTACAAGGTCTTCAGATTCCCATATCATCTTATCGCCCATAAACTCTCTAACTTCATCGTTTCTGTGCCTCATCCATCACCTTTCAGCCCACTGGATTCCCAACTCTTCTTTACCCCAGGCTCTATGAGGTCTTTGCCTGTTATGGTTTGTGTCTGGATGTCCCCCTAAAGCCTCATGCAGTCATGGAGGTTCTATAGTTTGTGACTGAGTCATGGTACAATGCTAGGATCATGCATGTGAGTGCTACACCCAAGTGGGTGTGGCCTAATGCAATATAAGGGACAGAAAGAGTCTTTTTGGTCTGCTCCTCTTTCTTTGTTCTTGTTGCTTTTACTATGTTCCACTGCCATGATTATTCCTCTGCCATGCCACCCTGCCTTGGAGCCAGCTGATTATGGACTGAAACCTCCACAAACCGTGAGCTAAATAAATCCTTCCTTCTTTAATTTGAGGCATCAGGTATTTTGTCTCAGCAAGTATAGAAAAGTAATCAAGATATCCATTTGCTGAAACTTACTTTCCCAGATTACCACTCACATACCAAGTTCTCAAGTGAGGTTTACTTTCATTAGATAAGTTAAAACTTCTACTTATATCACACAGCACTACCTACATTCAAATCCTAAGTCTATCATTCACCACTTGAAAAACTATGCCAGATTTTATCTCTCTAGGTCTCCAGTTTCACGTCTGTAAAATAAGTGGGGAAATGAGATCTTCCTTGTGGAGATTTTTAAAAAATGTAATGAAATGTTAATATAGTTAAAACATTTCTATAGTTCCTGGAACACAGTATTTAGTAAACATTATCAGTATTTGTAGGTCAACGTATAGTCAGATTATATGTTAGAAGATATGAAGATCTGTTCTCTGAGGATGTTTCTTTCCATTCTTACTAGTCTTTCCTCTTCAACAGTAAAACTTACCTTAAGTGATACGTGTGGCTATTTCCATCCTGCTTCAATATTTTGTTTCTCAAATTCCAGACAGAATTAAATACGTTCTCTTGCAAAATGTTCTCTTCCTTCAGGACCCAGTGAAACTCCATTTCTTTCTTTATCTTATGACACTTCTTCTTTGTTATGAAGAACAACACCATTTGGTAGTCTAGAATTCTTCATTGTAATCATAACCTTGAATGTATCCAGCTTCTCCTCCATGATAATGTCTGGCTTCTAGTAAAGAGCTTGTGATATTCACAGTGGCACCAGAGAAAAATCTCTAACTATGAAGGTTTGGAAATCAGATGCCTTGCTAATCATGTATCCTTCCACATGTAATAATATTCTGTTTTCAGAAAGGTAGACTTTTTGTAATTCTCCAAAGACATCTTCAAATTAACTTCCTATAAGCTATTTTAAAAACCTATAAGAAAAGGAGAAGAGATCCTTAACACTGTTCTTTCTTGTTTTCTTATATCAGTCATCTTATTCTATCCTTCCAACTCTCCATCAATAAGAGAATTTTATTTCAATCGCTTTTAGGACTATCACATGCTCCTTGTGTTTCTTTATCTGGTTCAGTCATTGTTCTGTAGTTAAATTTTAGATGTGATAGCTTCTAGAGTACTATAAACTTCCTAGAGGAATTCTACTCGTGTTGGTACAGCAGTATATCCATGCTGATCTTTCCCATGTGGTTTGGAGAATGGAATTTTCCCCTAAGGATTGATTTAGACATTTTCTACCTACACTTTGAGAAACAGAAACAGAAAATGGACATGTTATTGTAGAAAATAAGCTGCAGTGCTTGTTTTAATAGTAAAAGTAACACAATAGGAAAGATGAAAGCCAACATCTATTTTTCAAAATTTATGAACTGCGAAAATTATATTGGATAGTTATGAAAGTTTCTTCCTTCAATTAATTATTTACAATTATTCCATTTAAAAATGCACTCCCTCACTCTCCCCACTTCATTTCATACAGCAACTTTATTTTTCAGAAATTAAGATTCTATAAGGTCAAATGCCTAAGGCCCTGAGTCCATGGTTACTTTCTAATCAGACAACTCTTGGCCCCTCTCTCTTTTCTCCTCACCCCAATTGGCCAGCAAGTGAAAGGTTGACCGTTCCATATCTCAAACCCATTTCCCTGCCAAGTAACGGATGGGCAGACATAATTAGTGCCATCCATCTGCCCTGCATTCACAGGTGCATTTTACCAACAGATGAAGCCAATGCATTTTGAGGTCTTCCTTCAGGCTCCTGACTCTACACAATGGCAAGTTTGTTCCTTGACACATTTCCTCTATTTTTCTCTGAGTGTCTCATTAGCACCTAAGAAGGAATTATTATCTCACTGAAATATTCCCTAGAAATTTCTATTCCTTTGTACTGTGTCTTTACAAAGTTTTCAAAAATGTCAGAGACTATATGGTAATCATAAGCAAATATTGACCCAGAGACACTTCAGAAATTGCTGTCTGTTGTGCTCAGGTCTGTGATGCTCAGGGTATCTGGAAGTTGGATCTCTGAATGCCTCTGGAGCAGTGTGAGTTTGCAAAATGCCTAAGAGTATGATAGACCATGGGCATAACTAGGAAAAGTTATATCATCACTTGGGTCAGTGTCAGATGTTAGGCAGCATCTTTCTCCAGCAAGCCCTTAATATTTGGATGGAGCTTCATTTGCAACACCCAGACCCTGTGTAGTATTCTCTTTTCTTTCTCTGCCCTTCCAGTAATTTCCAGCGAATCAAGGTGTCTAGATACTTCACCACGAATATAATAATCCTCTGAGCATATCCTCCTAGTTTGGAAATTGTCTTAATCAGTTGGAGCTGCCATAACAAAATAGCAGACACTGAATGGCTTAAAAATAGAACTTTGTTTTCCACAGCTGAAGATCTTGGAAGTTCAAGATCAGGGCACCAATCAGGTTCTTATGAGAGCCTTTCCATGGGTTGCTCATGAAATCATCCAAACTTAATTACTTCCCTAAGCCAACATTCAAATACACTCACATTGAGGAACTGGGCTTTGGCATATGAATTAGAAGGATCTAGACATTCTGCCCATAGTGGAAATCATACTTCATTGTAATATTTTAGGTGTGCAACTTCATAAGTGCAAAATATTTTCCTTCTTTATTCTAGCAATATCTTTCTATTATTGAAATGAATAATTTAATTAGTACTTTATTAATATTATTTAATTATATCATTGAAATTGAATTGATGATCACTTTTTATTCTTTCTCTCTCATAATGTTTATGTATTTTTTAGATCTACATGCAGACATACTCAAACAACGTGTAAACGTTCTTGTCCTGACCGCAGCTTCCTAATGCAATGACATCCAGAGAATAGTTTTGATTTAAATTTGGTAGATTCAGAAGGCTTATTTCTGAGACCTGAGTCTTAAACCTATAAAAGGGTCAAAAGCAAGTTTGTTTGTTTGTTTTTACTATATAAAACTTCCATCTGGTCATTCAGTCTTCTTGATAGTGTGCCATTTATAAGTCTGAACAACATGTCTTCCATGCCCATATATAAGTAACCAAATACATTTCAAAACCATGTCACACAAATGATAAGGTTGTTTTGAACAATGGAACAGTTAGAGAGAACTGTCCACTACATTTGGGAAAGAACTTCAAATGAGATGCCAGAAGGAAATGCTGTAGCAAGGAAGCATTCCAGATTGAAAATGAATTATAAACATAGGTGCACCACCTCGCTTCACTGTGCTTCACTTTATTGTACCTTGTAGATAATGGTTTTACACAAATTGGAAGTTTGTGAAAACTGTTTGTCCAGCAAGTCTAGGGACTCCATTTTGCAACAGCCTGTGATCGAGTACTGTCTGTCATATTTTGGTAATTCTTACTTTGATTCTACAATTTTTCTACGTGTCTGTTATGGTGATCTTTGATGTGATCTTTGATGTAATTATTACAATTATTTTAAGGCACCTTAAACCATGCCCATAGAAGAACACAAACATCATCTTTAAAACTGTATTCTATGACTGCTTCACTTTGCCCCACTCCATTCCTTCTCTTTAGATCTCCCTATTCCTTAAGATACAGTGATACTAAATTAGACTAATTGATAACCCTTCAATGGTTTCGAAGTGCCTAGGTAAAAGATAGTCTTAAGTGTCTCACTTTAAATCAAAACCTAGAGATAGTTGTCTACTAAGAAGGGCATGCTGAAAGCCAACACAGGCTGAAAACAAGGACTCTGTGCTGAACAGTCAAGTTGTGAACATGTAGGAAAAGTTTGTCTGCAGGAAACTAAAAGTGCTAGTTCACTGAATACCGGACTGCTAAGAAAGTAAAATGGCCTTATTGCTGATATGGAGAAAGCTAGTGGTCTGAGTAGAACACAAATCAGCCACAACATTCCCTTAAGGCAAATCCACAGCAAGGCCCTAACTCTCTTCCACTCTGAGCGAGGTAAGCAAGCTGCAGAAGAAAGTTTGAAATGAACAGAAGTTGCTTCATGGGTTTCAGGAAGAAATCTGGCTCCATAATATTAAAGTGTAAGTGAAAGCAGCAAGAACGACTGGAGAAGCCTTCTCAAGGTGTCCAGGGGATCTGGCTAAGATACCTGATGAAAAAGGCTACACCGAAGTAGAGATTTTCAGTGTAGATGAACAGCCTTATGCTAGAAGGTACCACCTAGAACTTTAATTGCTAAAGAGGAAATCAATGTCCGGCTTTAAGTTTCCAAGGACAGTCTGACTCTTTTTGAGGGACTAGTACAGCAAGTAATTTTAAGTTGAAAGAAGTTCACAAACCATTTGAAAACCCTAAGAGACTCAAGCAGTATACTGTCTACTCTGCCTGTGCTCTATAAATGGAAGAACAGATCTGGATAGTAGTAAATCTGCTTATAAAACAGTTTACTAAATAATTTAAGCTCACTAGAGACCACCACTCAAGGAAAAAAAAATTTCTTTCAAAATATTAGTGTTCACTGACAAGAGCTCCAATGGGAGAAATAATAAGAGATTTACATTGTCTTCATGCTGCTAACACATAGAGGCTGCAGTCCATGGGTCACTGATTTTCACATCTCACTATCTAAAACATACGCTTCATACAGTTATGGCTGCCGTAAACAGTGATCATTCTGATGACTCTGGGTGAAGTCAATATAAAACCTCTGGAGATTTCAATCTACAATTCTAAATGTCTTTCGGAATATTGTGACTCTTGAGGGAAGCTCAAAATATTCACATCTTCTAGAGTTTGAAGGAGTGGATTCCACTATTTGACATAACTTTCAAGGGTTTAAGAACTCAGTGGAACTACATGAAGATGTGACACCAGTAAGAAAACTAGAGCTAGAAGTGTAGCTAAAGACGTAACTAAATTGCCTCAATTGTAGGATTAAACATTAAGCAGTGAGAAATTGTTTCTTATGGGTGAGCTAAGAAAGTAATTTCTTGAGATCAAATTTACTCTTGGTGAAGTCAGAGTGAACACTGATCAAATAAAACAAAATATTAGAATATTACACAAACTTACTAGATAAAGCAATAGTGTGATTTGAAAGGATCGATTCTAATTTTGAAAGCAGTTCTACCTGGATAAAAAATTATCAAATAGCATTGCAGCCGGCAGAGAAATTTTGCATGAAACAATAGTCAAGTGATAAGACAAATATTTTTTCAGTTTTATTTTAAGAAATTGCTACACCCGCTTAAACTTCAGCAATCACCAGCACAATCAGTCACCAGCCATCAACTTGAAGGCAAGACCTTTCCCCAGCAAGAAGACTAGACTGACTTTGCTATGGTGTCTATGTAGATGTCCCTCATACCTGTCATCTGCTCAAAGACAGGGTTTGGGGAGGTGACTGGATTACAGGGGCTTACAGTTCGCTTGCTGTCAGGTTATAAGTTCTAGTCAGAAGAGCCAGGCCCCCAGGGAAATGACTTGGAAGGGTTTATTTACCTTCATGGTAAATCTCTGTATGTTTCCTGTTTGCCATGACCCTCTGCTACTTGGAGACTTAGAGGCCAACTCAACAAACTGTGAGCCAAAATAAAACTCTCCTTTAAATTGGGTGTCAGGTGTGGGCTCTCAGCAACACGAAAGTGACAAAGATAGGCTCAGATGTTCTTTAACATTTTTTGTATTAAAGAACTTTTAATTAAAGGATACAAATTGTTTAGACATGATGCTATTACAATTACTAGGTTTTGATACACTGTAAGTACAATTTTTACACCCATTGAGAAACCCCAACATTCTTTTTTTGTTTGTTTGTTTTGGTTTGGTTTGGTTTTGGTACCAAACCAGAAATCTAACTCAGGAGCTTGCACTTGCCAGGCAGGATCAAATGCCACCAAGCTATATTCCCAACCCCCTAAAAATTCTTTTTGCAATATTTGGTTTATTATGATAGTTTTACATTATTCCTACAAAGTTTCCAAGGTATATATATTACAAACACAGTCATATTAATGTCTTATAGCTGAAATTTATAAACACTTACTATATTTCATTTCCATATAGTCAAATTCTATATATGTATTTCTCCACTTAAACTAATTTTTAACACCCAAGTAATGTTATTATTCCCATTAATTCTGTTTGGGAAACTGAGGCTAATTAGTATTAAAAAACATACCACAAATAAACAGTTGTAGAGCTGGAATTTAAACACAAACTAGAAGATTCCAAAGCAATTCCTCTGAACCATGCCTCTAGTTCTGGTCTAATTTGGACAAAATGATGACTAGTATCTACTCAGAAATGAGGTAATTAGATTTAGGTGTAGTTCAGATACATTATGTTATTAAGGACTACAACGAAGGGAAGCCAAATAGAACATGCATGACTTTCTCAGCTCATACATATGGTCTCAAAAACCTCATTATTCATTTAAGAAAATCTTCTGTCTTGACTATCAAATTAAAACAAATCCAACCATTTGTTTTATCCTTTTCTGTATCCAAGGCAACATTACAGGTCCTCATTTCTGTGCCTAGGTCACTAGAAAAACTTTTTTTAAAAATGTAAAAAAAAATCAGAGGAATCAAAACACACCTAGCAGATGGAGAAGGTCAGGATATGTAAATGTATTTGTAAAAAAAACATTTAATTTATGTTTTAGGAATATTTGCTAAGAGCACCTAGTTTGGGCAAAATGCATCACTGGGAGAAAACAAAAACAACCATGTTAGTAACAAACTCCTTTGCATTTCAAAAGATTAAAGTGTTAGTAAAAACAAGGTGCTGTGTCCTTAATACAATTCCTAGCAAAGGAAATATTAAGTAATATGAAATTTCTTTTCTTCTTATTTGGGGGGGAGTCTCATTATGTTAGCCAGGCAACCTTGAACTTGTGACTCTGCCCTCACCAACTCATGAAAGAGTTGGGATTATATGTGTGCCTCACTACACCTGACTTGGAATGAAGGTTCAAATAGAAGCACGGAATAGTAGGACACACTTGTAATCTCAGGTAACTGAGACATCAGAATTGTAAGTTTGAGTCCCACCTGGTTAACTTAATGAAACCCTGTGCCCAAATAACACATTTAAAAAGGGATGGGGATGTACTTTAGTGCACATTATCTAGGTTTAATCTCCAGTTCAGGGAGGGAAAGAGAAAGAGAAAGAGACAGAGAGAGGAGGGGAGAGAGAGAAAGAGGAAGAAAGAGAGAGAGAGAGAGAGAGAGAGAGAAAAGAAAGAAGAAGAAGAAGAAGAAGAAGAAGAAGAAGAAGAAGAAGAAGAAGAAGAAGAAGAAAAAGAAGAAGGAGAGAGAGGAAAAAAAGGATGGAGAAAAGAGAGAGGAAGGAAGGAAAGAAGGAAGGAAGCAGAGAAAGAAGAAAGAGAAAAGGAAGGAAGAAAGGAAGAGGAATGAGGGAACTGGAGAGAGAGGAAGAGAGAGGAAAAGGTGAAACCACAACTAAATATCTTACTTATGTAATATGTTCTAAAAGTACTTTCACACTCTATAAAAATAAATTCATTTTTTCAATCTATAACAAAGAGTCCAATTATAACTAAAATGCTAATACTATGTCTACTTACATTAGATGATATTCTACTTTTTAAAAAATATTTAACATCCATGTAGATCATAAAATTTGTTAATTGGAAATTTTTAAAATTAAAATTGTCTTTCAGGCTTGTGTGGTTATGACTTTCTGGCAATTAATTGTAAACTTTCTATAATGAGTTTTTAAGTGTGAAGCTGAGTATAAATTGTCTCATATCTATATATAGAACAGTATAAGACCGTTTTCCTTCTTTTAATCTTATTGAAGTAGAATCTCCGTTTCGGAGTTGTGTTTCACTCACTTCATAACTCCAGTACTATGTGAATATAAAAAACAGTGCGCTTTGTGATGACTATTTCATGTAATTCTTTCTCAAACAATCCATAGTCATTAACAGCAGTGATTCGAATGGCTGAAGTGGAAGTAGAAAGAATTGGTGGCAAGAAACTGAGAGGTGGAAACTGCTTAATATGATCCATTTTGTTGACAGTAAATTTAAGTGTTAACTACTTACGTGTCTCCAATGTTCTTACCTGTTTTATGAGCCCTACTACACAGATATTGTCAGAGAACTTTACAGACACCAATCTTCATGTTTTCTATATATCATAGTAGTATTACAATCTAAATTACAGAGACTTCATCTTGGAAGTTGAAAAGAGGCGAATTAGATCAACAGATGTAATATTTTAACCTGGCTAGTCTTGAAAGGGTTACCTGAACTCCTGCTAATACCACTTGTCAGACTTGAGGGCAGAGCCATGGCAGAGAGGACAGTGAATCTGTACAATAAAAATAAATTACTGTCATGAATATTAAGCAACAAGAATATAATAAACATGACTGTTTGTGGGATTCTGATTTATTGGTAATGATATGCTTATAAATTATGACACTAAGTGTTTATTTTAGTTGTTTCAGAATATGGGCCAAACAAAGCTGGGTGGACACTTCCTGCAGACTTAACCATCTGCCACCAAATTCCTGCTTTCCTGCTCCCATTGCAATGGTTTTTGTGTCAGTGGCATCAGGACTGCATGTAAACAACCATTCCTCTTTGTGCACTGAACCAGATTACTTTTTAGGATCTAGCATTCCAACTGCCCTTGGGAAGTTTCCACTTTCTGAGAATTGTACAACTCTAGCTGCCCTTCTAGCTTGCTCTGTTTAACAGTGTTCATTATGGACATCAGAGGGTCCATTACTGTATTTGTACACCTTTTGGTGCCACACTGGATATTTACCATTAAGCAGCAGTGTATGCTACATGTTTGCTTAAGAGCGGGTGCTCTGTGTTGTGGGTTCTGAGCATATAAAGATCAACAATACTGACAGTGAGAAAAAAAACTGTACATACAGGTAGATACTGGAGGTATTAAAATTGCCATAATAAAACTACATGCAATGTTCCTCCTGCTGATATTCACAAGTAAAAGTTATTAAGATTATCATCCATTTTAATTGACACTATTTGGAACCAGCTATTTGTTCAACAGATGGCCAGGATAAGGTATCACACTGAAAAATAGCATTTTCCTGCCTCAGGTTTTTAACTTTTATGTTACATTTCATCAAAAGTTACTTCAGGAGATTAATTACTTTGAAGTTTTTTCTCTAATAGTGGTGGCAAACTGCAAGGAAGATAGCCAATAAATTTAATAACTTTAACAAAAGATGCAATTTCTACATAGTGAGTCATTCAATAATGGTAGAAATTAAAGAAACCTATGAAAAATTATTTAGGATCTAACACTGGGCTACAGATAAAATGCCAGCAAAAAGCCATGAGGCAATCCCTATTAGCTAATTTAAAATGGTAATCCTTACAAAATTCTTAGAAAGTACTTTGTGTACGTAAACGCCTTTAAAACATAATTACTTTTGCACTGAAATTACATATCTAGAAATTTATCTTAAGAAATTTTTTGATATGTGCACAAGAACATGTGCATGTATAGTTCTGACTCACAAAATGTTATGTATAACAATAAAAGATGTAGGAGTAATACACATGTATCAATTTCAAAAAGGAATAATACACATCTCAATTTCAAAAAAGTTTAAATCATGACCCTTTTACATGAAAAATATACAATTCTTAAACTGTGTTATATAAAATATTACTTCACAAGGTAAAATGCCAATAGGTGATTCACATAAGCACAATGCAGTATATATAATATTGTCTTAGTCTATTTTGTCATGCTATAATGGAAACTTGAGACTGGGGTAACTTATAAAAAGTATGAATTTATTTCCTATAGTTTAGTGTTGGGACAAGACTGGGTACATTTGAGAAAGACAGAGAGAAAAGAGAAAAGAAAGGTTGTGGCCTCACTTTTTAATCAAGAACTCACTTCAAAGACATGAGCATGAATTCTTTCATGACGGCAGAAACCTCATGACTTAACTTCTTCTTGAGAGTCTGTCTCATCTCTCCAAACCATTGTATGGAGCATGAAGTTTCTAACACTTGCATGTTGAAGAATATATTCAAACCAGAGAAAATGTAATCCTGTTTTAAAATGCTTACATGTAGAGAAAATCCTGAAAATATTTACTTTAAAGTGTTAGCACTTGGGAGTTCCAGCACTTGGGAAGCTAAAGCAGGAGGATCTCAAATTCAAGACCAATGTGGGCTACAAAGCTAGTTCAAGGCTAGCCTGAACTACACAGTGAGATTCTCCCTCAAAAAATAAAAGTGCACATAAATAAATAAATAAATAAATAAATAAATAAATAAAATGTTAGTTTTTTCTTAGAATTCATGCAACCTTTATTTTTTATCTGCTTTTCACTTTCCTGTGTCCTATCCCTTTCTACAGTAAGAATAACTATATTTGTAATTATTTTAAAAAGAAGTACAATCAGAGGTTGAAAAGACACGTTGAGAAGTCTCTCCCAATCAAGTCCTCTAGAAATTCCCAAACCTGGCTCTGACTAAAATAACTTGTAGCAACAGATTCCTGGACCAACCCACATAGGTTTTGATTCACTGTATCTGTGACGAGGTTCAGAAGTTTTTACTACCTTCCTCAAATATCTATAAAAATGATGAATGAACCCTCCAGTAATTCTGATTTGCCATCAGGTTTGGGAAACATGGACTTTGCTTCTTTATCCTCAGTGACACATAGGAGACGAGCAGGCCTTTCTTTTTGCAGTAAGTTGATATGCCGCGTCTTTCCCCAAGCCAAGTAGGAATATATTCCTCCAGAGGAGTACAGAAGAAGCATAAAGTATATTTCCTGATCTGGTGAGGAATCTTTGACTACATGTGAAATAGCTGCACAAGGTGTGATTAAGACAATGAAGGTTTCACAGTGCAGTGGTTGGTACAACTTCTTCAAAGATGCTTAAAGATATCTGGTGTTGGAAATCAGTCAGAGAATGAACCTGAGCCCTGGGTCAAGCCTTGAAGTCCAAGTATTGTTTTGGAGAAATGAGGTATCTAGTTGAGT